>CAUYRT010082413.1:0-94216 GCA_963574885.1 Lepilemur ruficaudatus | reverse complement strand
TACAGTTGACCCTTGAACAATACAGATTTTGACCGCACAAGTCCACTTATCAGCAAATTTTTTTCAATAAATACAATCAGCCCTCCGCATGTGTGGGTTCTGCTTCTGGAAACAAATCTGGATTGAACATACAGTATTCTGAGGATGTGAAACCCTGTATACAGAGGGCCAAGTTTTTGTATCTGCAGTTTCTGCCCAGCCAACTGCAGGATTTGAGTATGTGGGGTTTTTGGCGTGGGTGGTCAGACCTGGAACCAACCCTCTGCAGACACCAAGAGACAAGTGTACATTGACGCCCATTAATATAAGTTATATCAATCATGAGCCATGAAAGCAAAGGTTCCCATTAAACAGATTCTATTATGTCTTAGGAAAAAATAGCAAAACAAAAAATAAATTGCTATGTATGCAGGGTATACCTGCAAAAATATATATGCAAAAATCTAAGATCATGAAATAAAAGTTTAAAGAAAAGATAAACTCAAGACCTGGTTCTTCCATTTACTGTTGTATGACATTGTAAGAGTCACTTTATCACTTGGAGCTTCCATTTCCTTATCTGCTATCCTGCAACATTTAATTACAATTTGCAATTATTTAGTTATTGTGGTCTTGTCCACCTCCCTTAATAGAAAATAAACTGCACAATGGATAGAGATCATACCTGTATCTGTCTCTACAGCATCCCTATCACCTAGCACAGGGCCTGGCTTATTGCAGAGGCTCAATAAAAAAATATTGAAAAATGACTTAAAATTTATAAATAAAATCTAACTCATAAGATTGTCTTAACTAAATGAGATCATTTGGTGCCAGCTCTTTTACAAATTGTAAGTATTACAAAAAGTAATGTAATTATTAACCAAATGTTTCAATCAAATCCTCCCAAATTTACAAAAAAGCAAAATGAAATCTTACTAGCTCTTCCCAGCAACTAGTAACACTGAAGATGAGTCACTCAATCTCTTTAAAGTACAGCTAGACATCCTAAATGGCGCCAGCCAACCTCATCCTTATAAGAGAATAAAATAATGTATATGTGATAGGCTGAATAATGATCCCCAATGTCCAAATCCCCAGAACTTGTGGGCTTTATTTTATATGGCAAAAGGGACTTTGCAGATGGGACCAAGTTAAGGATGATGAGATAGGGGGATTATCCTGGATTATCCAGGTGGGGGCAAGGTAATCACAAAGGTCCTTATAAGAGGAGGCATCCGAGTGAGGAAGGCCAACGTGATGATGGAAGCAGAAATCCAAGTGATGCACTTTGAAGAGGGAGGCAGGGGCCACAAGCTAAGAAATGCAGGCAGACACTGGAAGGTGAAAAAAGCTGGAAAATGAATTCTGCATTCAGTGCTGCCAGAAGGAACCACCCCTTAAACACCTTGATGTTAGCCCAGGAAAACTGACTTCAGACTTCTGATTTCCAGAGCTATAAGAGAATACTTTTGTGTTGTTTTAAGTCACTACGTTTGTGGCAATAACAGTAATAAAAAACTAATACAGTGTGTCAAGTTGGTTTAGCTGTGGAGCAGTATACATGAGTAATACACTAGGGTTTTATGTCAGAGGGAATGGTGTGAAGGGGTTCCTGTGTTCAAAGGTACAGGGCACCAGGACAAATACTGATCCTCAACTCTCTGACAAAGACGTTTTAGAATTATAAGTAAGGCCTCCATGTGTCGTAGTACATGTTTTTTGTACACTGGCTCATTTAATTCTTGCAATATCCCTATGTGGTTAGCATCATTATCCCCATTTTCTGTATAAGAAAGGAACCAAGTAGATGGCCCAAGGTGAAACACATGTCTCAGTTGTGGAATCATGGCTGGAGACCAGGTTTTTTGGTGGTAATTTGGCTATGGAATCAGGAAGGCTCCTTACAGATCAAGCTGGGAGCAGTAAGGAAAAATTGCTTTGTCCTGCCTCTTGCTACACCATTGGTTGCCTGGGGACTGACTTCCCATGTGCTCTAGCTCTGTAGTACCTATATAGAACAAAATGAAATTGGACTTCTGCCTAAAGTCGCAACGTTTCACTCCAGTGTCGAAGACTGCAGATTTCTCTATCCACATTAACTTGCCAGACATTTAATTACATGGAGAACTCCTTATACTGTTCCGTGGATAAACTTTAAAAGAGAAATAAAAACTTACCAGCAAATGGATTCATTCTTTTTTTACTTTGCCCAGGACTGGTTAGATTGAACAAACCTTGATATGTTTTATCCATTTTTGTCTTTCCCCTTTTTTGTCTATGTGTAAAGACGGTGTTAACTTACAGCTTGTCTGTGACAGTTCCATGCTTATCTCCAGGGGTTCCTGGAACCATGGATTTGACTCATATCCAAGATAGGGTTGAAAAATACTAGTTGGTGAATTATAATGTGCTCTTTAAAGTCGGAGAGGCTCCCGCAAGTACCTTACACCAGCTTGTCTACATTGTCTACTAAAATTTACAGACTAATGTACATTTGGTTCACTTGGTTACACAGCCTCATTTTGGCTTTATGACCAGTGAGATATAAAACATCCCTCAGTAAACTTTTGCTTGGCTTTCACATATCTTAGTAGATTATAATCCAGAGACTGAGCCCTATGCAACCAAGAGAGGACCCTTGAGAGCTCTACCTGATGTCTCAAATCTCTGTAATGTTTACCTGTGCTTTCTTTCTCGTTCTGTTTTGTGTCCTTTGTCTTTATTAAAGCCTTATGAAAGCATACTTTGTGGACTCCTGTGAGTCCTCTCAATTATACGGCCCTATGTAACTGCTTCAGTACATATTCTGGTCCACTATAACAAAGTCCAGAAAAGTAATGGATTTTGTCACTTTTAAGAAAGTAAAGATGAAGAGTGTGTTTCGAGTATGCCCAGGATTTGAAGCTTGTTCCCAAGTCTTAGGACTTCAAAGTCATTTTCCTTTAATTTATTGGTTCTTTCTCAAACATTTAGTGAGCACCTCCCATGTGCAAACATTGACAAACAATCCAAAGGTGCAGTTCCCTTCCCTGGCTCTTTACAAATTTTTCTTCTACCTTAAACAAAACACACAATATTTGAGCTCCAGTGTCATTTGGTTAACCTCAATCACATTTGAATCTTTCCCCAGAAACAAATGGTAGACTATATTTAACCTAGTGAATTTTGGTCTATACAAAAAAGCGTATCAATAGAATTGGGGAATTTCAAGCTCTTTCCCTTCGTATTCTGTGTCTAAAATAAAAGAAGATGTATATGATTGAGAAATAAGAGCCATACTTCCATTACGTTCTAAGAATTATATTCTCTGAAAATCTATTTCTTTTCAACTGGTTCAAGCAGTATTAGGCTATTCACTAACATCCTAAAACAGGGGCTAATCTTGATCACATCTATACAATAACTCTGTATCCCATTGTTCTTTAGAATGTGAATACTACCAGTATTTGGCACACCAAGTAATAGCACATCCTGTCACCAAAGGAAGACGTTGCATGACTTGGTGGCCTGATGAAGCAAAATATCAGGGTAGTGGATTATTTGGGCTGCTCTCTGGATACAAGTTATCGTGTTCATTTAGGGCTCTGCAAGCATTTGTTCTCTTCTCTCCTTCAAGACGTGCTTTATCTCCCACTCATTTTGTGACTCCCAACTAGTGACAAGAAACTGTTTGCTTTTCTTTTTCTTTTTTTATTTTAGTGACAGGGTCTCACTCTGTCACCCAGGCTGGAGTGCAGTAGCACCATTACAGCTCACTGCAGCCTGAAACTCTTGGGCTCAAGTGATCCTCCCGCATCAGTCTCCCTAGTAGCTGGGACTAAAAGGCTCATGCCACCACACCTGGCTAGCGTTTTTTGGTTTTGTTTTTGGATTTTGGTTTTTCTCTTATTTTGGTAGAGATGAGGGTCTCTCCATATTACCCAAGCTAATCTCAAACTCCTGAGCTCAAACAATCCTTTAGGCTTGGCTTCCCAAAGTGCTGGGATACAGGTGGGAGTCACCACACTCAACCAGGAAACTATATTTTCAATCCTTCACATCATGCTCTCTCTTTTGTTTCAAGGTTATTGCATATTCTTTTCGCTCTATCTTGAATACTTGTCCCTCCCTTTTATTCTTCCTCTCTTCTTTCCAAAGTCCTTGGCCAGCACTAACTTACATATCAGGTCGCAGCTTAAGCACATTTTCTCCAGAAGGCCTTCCTGAATCCTTAAACAAAATTAAAGGCCTCTGTCCCTTAAATGGCAATAGCTTCCTCTACTTCCTCTTTCATAATATTATCACTCTTTCTTGTAATTAGCTGTTTCATCCTCTGACTTCATTTTACATTGTAAACCCCACAAAGCTCATGGTTGACATTTAGCACCTGGGATAGTGCTGGACATATGACCCTAAAGTGATGACTCACAAACTCTCTAAGTGTTTTGTTATCTGTTCACTGGGAATAATACACACTACTCAGTGTAAGATGATTTTAGTAACAATGCTATGAAGAACAAGAGGCTGTTTACAATATCATACACATGTATTTATATGCATAGGTGCTACTAGCAAGACAACCTGAATAGTTCTTTTCTTTGATAAGTGATAATGGGTGACCCTTGCCAAAACTGAAGGTCTAAACAGCCCAGTCCCACTCTCTAGCCCCTCCTTCCATCACTCATTATCCCCAAACCAGTGGGGATAATGACTCATATCCTCATCTTATTCTTCAACAAAGCATTCCTCTTTTGTTCAACATCTATCCCTCAAAAAACTGATAAGGCTCTAGTACCACCACTTCTATGCTTTGAAAAAATAAAATAAAGTGCTTATACATTACTAGCTTATTTGGTTGCTCCTATTTGAACCAATTTGACCATCTTTATAGATTTAAAAAATAGTTTCTCCTGGGAGTTCACACTATTTAAGAGAAAAATCTAGCCTATCATGATAATACATTGTGATAGCAACTACTTTAGGCTATATTGGTAATAGTTAACTTTGATTGAGTGCTTACTCCATATCAGGTTCTATGTTAAACACCATACATGGATTAGCTGATTTAATTCCCTCTATCAACTCTATGAGGTAGGTTCTATTGCTCTCCTTATTTTAAAGATTAGAAAAGAGAGCTCAAGAATGAGTAAGGAACTTGGCTAAGATCACCCCGTTAGTATTATTAATAGAATGCAGATCTGGGATTCAAACCAAGGCAGTCTGACCCCACAGCCCATCTGATTACCATTAGTACTTCTCAGCAACAAGAAAAGTCAAAGTTTACAACTTCCACCTAACCAAATGAGTTTTTTCGGTTTTGCAATGAGTTTTACCTCCAGTAGTTAGATATCTCATGAAAACGTGTATTTGTGATTTTCACTGCATATTTTTCTATTAAAAGAGTTTCAATCACAAACATTTTATGACATGAATTGGTGGCACTTTGTCTAGAACTGCAACTTTCTCTTCTATATTAATTTATAATATAAGCGTGATGCTGCAAGTACTAAAACTGAATCATCACTTGGTTCCTTGTTTATTTTTTTAAAACTTTTACAGATGGTTTTTATTTAGGAGAGTACACATTTATTCTACAGCAACATTCACTGACCTATGAACATCTGAAAACGTTTTGTGAGCAATTTTAACCAACTCAAGATTTTCTACCTTTTAAATAGATGTAGTAAATAGTACGTTTAACTTGTGTATCATGCCAAATATTTTTTGCATAATGGAACAGAATTATCAGCTTTGCATAATAATGGCATATTACAAGTCACATGAAGAATGAATTAATCTTAATTGTTTAGGCACAATTCATGACTGGTGACCATTTTGCTTACTTTACACACTGCCATGAGTGCCCTCAGCAGTCAGATGAGAAGACCCCCGGGAAGAAGGGTTCTGTATAGTGAAGAGGTCCAGCAGGACTCTTCAAAAACCTCAAACCATATGTCCCATGAGAGAGTCAGCATTCAGATGCCTGCCACACAGAAGCCCTCCACAGCCAACAGCTGTTAGCTAGAGAAGCAATGGCTACCCTATAGAAAATCAAACATAGGGAGAGGCCCAAATCACAGGCAGTTAGGAAAAGGCCATTTGTCCTTCTTCCCCTTCTTATCCCCAACACCAGAGAAGTTAGGTCTTCACAAAGACAGAGGAGGAAGTATCCCAGAATCAGACTCCTCACCCCCTATACACACACACACACACACACTCACATCCTTCTCACCTGGGTATCACCTAATCACCCTCATGACTCAGCTCAACCCTGTTGTCATTCTCTGGGAAAGCACCTGTCCCAAACTCCAATGCCCCTCCCAACCCCATCCCTAAACTCTATGTTAGATGTTCTTTTTCAGTTTTTCCTCAGCCCACTTCTATACATAGCACTCAGCAGCCGTTACAACACTAAATTCTGTCCATTTCTCTTACCTATCTCCCCATTATTAACTATAATCTCTTTGAGAACAGAGGCCATATGTTTTTCATCTTTGTATCTGTAGTGCCTAATGAGTGTCTAGAACTTAGAAGGTGCCTAAAGATTTGTTGAATGAGTGAGTAATGGCTGGTAAAGCAGATGTAGCTTAAGATACTTTTTTAATCCTGATATTTATCATACTCTGCATAACCATGATGGTGACCTCCCAGCATTTCCTCCCAGGGTCTCTTCTGTTTTTATTCTCTCTGTGAGCAACCTAATCCACTACTCCTATGGCTTCAATGGTCACATTTATGACTTTGACTGTGGATGACTTCCAAATCTATATTACTATCTTTCATCTGAACTCCAGATGTGCATTTTCAACTGCTACTAAACACTGTCACTTGGACTCTTATTCTAAAACCAGTCATTACCGTTCCCTCAAGTTCTTCTCTTTATCCAACTCTAGTTGACATCACTCATCTGTACTTTCATGTTAGAGACCTGGGAATTTTCCTTGACACCTCCCTCTCCAGCACCACCCTTATCCAATCAGACATCCAATCCCGTCAACTCTTCCTTTTAAAGCTTTCCAATTTTCTTCATCCCAACTGCTATGGCCTGAATGTTTGTGTCTCCCAAAATTCGTGGAAATGCTAACCCCCAAGGTGCTAGTATTAAGAAGTGGGGTCTTTTGAGAGGTGATTAATTCATGAGGGATTACTGTCCTTATAAAAGAGGCTTGAGAGAGCTTGTTTGCCCCATCTACCATCTGAGGACACAGTTGGAAGGTGCTATCTACGAGGAAGAGGCCCTCTCCAGACACCAAATCTACCAGTGCCTTGATCTTGGGCTTCCCAGCCTCCAGAACTATAAGAAATAATTTTCTGTTGTTCATAAGCTACCCAGGCTATGGTATTTTTTATGGCAGCCCAAACAGACTAAGAAATCAACCATTATTTATTCAGTTAAGACCTCCAATCTCTTGCATGGGCTTCTTGAAAGCTTCTTAGATATTTTCCTCAACTCTAATCAAACAAAGTCATAGTCCTTTCTCATCATAGTGACACATCCCTATTTGAGTGTCATTTCAGCACTGAGGATACAGTGGTCAATTAAACAAATTCCCTGCTTCCATGTAGCTAAAGCTCTTTAGAGGCATACACGGGGCGGCCCTATGTGATCAGACACTAATCTCTCTCCTAGCCCTGTCTCCCTCATTCTTCAGCTCATATACTCTGTTAATTCATCTCTCACATCCTCCGCTCACATTATTCTGCTCATACTCTCACTTGGGCATTTAATTCTTTCTCAAAATTTTATGCCTCAAAACCCCTCTGCCGGTGATTCTCATTTATACCCATCCCTGTTATCACCTGGTCCATGGGTACACATCCTCCAAGGCACAATTTAAATGTCATCTCCTCAGTGAAGATTTCCTGGTACTTCATCTTTATTTTTCCATGTTTTCATAGGTTTCTGGATGTGCTTCTATAACAGCATTGGTCATGCTATACTGTAATTATGAATATATACAAATTTGTTGTATCCCGTTTGAGAGTGAAATCTTCCACAGGAGACTTAATTATCCTTGTATCTATGCAGAATCTAGCACACTGTTTGTTACATAGTAGACAGCCAATACTTGTAATCAGTGGTGAATAAATAGAAATATAAAAGAAAATATTCATTCTATCTTTCTGATTCCTAACTAAGAAGCAAAAAACAGAAGTTCTTTAGCTTGTAATTTCTGTCTTTTTTAATCTAAATTAATGGCACAACTAAATTTTAATAATTTGTTCAATTTTTTTAAAAGGCTTATTTTATCAATTGAAATAATAAATGAACATTTCTTTGCAATAATGCACCATAAGCAATAAATTGCAGATAGAAAGCCAAAAGTGTCTTTCAAAATGATAAATGCCAGCAGTGTAGTGAAACATGCACTGGCCTTGCATAATCCCACTCTGCCTAAGCAAGTTGGAAGCACTAAACCTGACATTTTTCCTATCTGAGACTCAAATACATTATCTGTAAACTGAGCAGGATGGACTCTGCCCTCTTCCACTCTGATAATCAATAACACTATAATACCCCATGGAATTGCCAGAAATGCCACCAATGCATAAAAGTGAATACAAATGCTACAGACAGGACGAACTCACCAAGGGGCATCCTTGACTAAAGCAAACATAATGACACAGAAGCAAGAAGACTGGAGTAAGGCAATTAGAATGATGCCAAGGGATTCTGGCTGAAATTCCAACAAATAAATGCAACTGTTCTGAGTGTGCACAGGGGAAAAGACATAGAGTGAGATTGCTGAAGCTTTAAAACATCTTAAGGACTGTTAATCTCACAGGACTCAATCAAATGATACAGAAAGGCAAAGCATTTAATGACTTAAAAACGTGAGTTCAAAATGATCTATGTATATCATGATTTTTTGTCATCCCCTTCCATTTTGATAAAATGGATAATTACAAAATATTCTGATTTCGTATAGTCTCCATGACTTGCTTAAAATCTAATAGTCTTTTTTTTTCTTTTTTTTTTGCTAAAGCCTGGGGATTTTTTTCTTCGCTAATATATGAGAAGCTGAGTGGTGGAGAGAATATCAGAGGTTCAGAGGTGGAGCCATCCTATCAAATTAGAATGATCTGCCAGTCACAAGAATTAGTTGTGTGCCTAAGTATTTCTGGGTCAAATGTTCTGAGCTGCAGGGATGCATCAGCTTGTTTATTTGAGTTTTCCCCCTTTGTTTCACAAATGTCACTCTCTGTCCCCCAGGCAGCTGCTCTGTTTTGCCACTCTGTTGGTTTCTAAGCTGTTCTGCCTGTGACTGGCTAGGATCTGAGAAGAGGAAGAATAGACGGAAGATGAAGAGAGTAGTAGAGCAGAGCAAAACAGCTGCCAGAGGAAGATGTGTCACTGCACAGTGCGTAAAAGACAGACACTAAAGACAGAAAATTTTTGAAAGGGACGTCTGCTGGAACAGAGATTGGGGACATGTGGAATATGGAAAACCAGAGAAATTGGGCACAAATCTGCAAGACCATTGTCACAAATTGTATGTTCCCATCAACAACTTTTTACCAAATAATTCCATTCCAATTTAGTCAGAGGAAAATGATTACTTAAAGGAATCAAGAGTGACAGCCGTGCTTTTCCAAGGAAGTTTTCTCTGTCTTTCAAAAGAAACTTTTAATGTCTTCAATAAAATAAATAAAATTAAATAAATGCATTAGATTAAATAAGGAACAAAAATAATTTGTAATTAATATGCTTTATAATTGATTGAAAGGGCTTTAAAAAGTATCCGGCCCCTTCTGCTTCCATGAGATTTATATGCAAGCAAAATAGCTGATGGAGGTTATGATGAAGTTATTGGTATCAAATATTTTCAAAGCAGATGAGAAATCCTGTGATACTATAAGAAAAACTGAAAAAGAACAGGGTGGGCTTTTAAAAACAAATTTCAGTAACACAGACTACAAACAGGAATTCCATGTATTATATTTTTGAGATAAGCAATATGGACTTTTTTGAGGTCTTCAGAAACCACCTTTCCCAAAACAAATGTCAACTTCCTGTAACGTATTTGAGAGAATGTGTCAAGCAACAGATCATACACATATTTTCAATTCCTATATCTTTTCTCCTGTTTTTTTCTAACCCTACTTGGTAAGAAAACCTCATTTTCAAGCACACTTAGTGTACAGTGTGCCCAAATGAGCCAGGGTGTCCATGGGGCCCCTGAGGGACAGTCCTGCTTTCTCTCTTCCCTTCAATCGTTTGTCTAATTTTTGGCTCAGCTCATGGGAACCCTCATTCTGTTATTTCTCTGCTGGCACATCCTAGTTCTTAACTAAAGAGTAGAATCTTACCTAGAGTTGTCTCCCACTTGCCTATGGTCCTGAGGGCAGGATCCTGCTCCCATGTCCGAGGTGTCTGCCATGAAGGAATTACAAATGGTCCTGCCAGACTGCACACCAACACCAGCCCCAGAAACCCCACCCTGCCACACCCAACCATGCAAAGCCTCCCACCCAATGGGCTCCCTGGCTGCACTGGCAGTTTTAGCCACATTGGCCTCTAACTTATTGGTTTATACTTTTGTAGTCAAGTCCATTTCTGAGCTTATCTGAACTTATCCCCAATCTTAGCTCTATTCCCACTCCCTGGGACCTCAAATGCTTCCTTCTATCCAATAATTGCTCCAATATGGGAAACGCATTTCAATTAAAAATTAAATTAATGCTCTCAATGGCCTGTCTGCTACTCCTCTTTCTTCTAGTTCCATTATCCCAACTCTCTTCCCTGAAGAAAGGGGAATCAGCTCATAAAAATGTGCACAAACATATTCCTAGGTGAGTTGTGCACTTCTGCACCTGTGGTTGTACAGAAAAGAGAAGCATTCTGAATTCTGGTAACAAATGTTCTGGAGATAATTGGGATGGTGAGTCAACTAGGGAAATCTCAAGGTCACCCTCTGAGGAGCTACTCCAGCCTCCCCCCACATAAGTGGCCCCCAGGTGCAGTAGTTGGCCAATGGCAGGCCACAGAGGCAATCTATTTATGCAGCTGCCCTTAGGCTGCACAATCAACCTCTTTCTCTTAAAATCAATCACTTCCTGGTGTCCTAGCATAAGCTAACCCAACCCACAGAGATTCTGGCTTTTCCCACCACTTCCAGGTTCAGAGGAAGCATTCACCATTGGGCCTAAGATCTGACTTCTCAACAGTTGCTCACAGGGGGTTGGCTTGTTTAATGTCCTTGAGGAAAAACCTAAACCAATGAGAAACAGGAAATGACAACAAGATGTCAGATTCCTTTCCCTGCCTCCCCTACAATCCCAATAAATTTTTCTAAAACAGTGTGGTTCCAGATAACTTCTCCAGAAATGTCCTGTGTGACCAAGCAACTGTCCGTGGATGTAACCAGCTGAGTAGTACACCACCTGGTCTTCACTCTCCTTTCTCCGCTGCCACTGTTTACTTCACAATTGCTGCCCTGGGATTGCAGGTCCCGATAAAGCATTAGCACATAAATTTTGCCTCAGATCCTTTTTTCTAGGAAACATGGGCTAAGACAAATATCCATGCATAATCCTGACTCTTGCCTCTCCTTCAGGGAAGAGTAGACTCATACACAAGCTAGAGAGAGATCTTACTTTTTTTAGCTTGTGATTAGAAACTTCTCTGGTAGGAATAGCAATTCATTATTATTACTGATCACTCTGAAGCCCCTCCTCCATCTGCTGCTTCTCTCTCTCTCTCCCCTCCACTTTCTGTTTCCCTCCCTCTTTTCCTCCCTGGCTCCCTCCCTCTCCCCCCTCTGGTACTCTGTTACCAACCCAAGAAAAGATCTGCTGCAGTCAGATAAGAGGTGATAAGAGGAAACTTTTTTAAAATTTATCCAATGCATGTGGATGGTCAGAGTGAAGAGCTAAATAGATAATAAGATGCAATTAAAACATTTTCACAGACATCTAATAAAGAAAATTAAAAATCTAAATTCCAGGTGATTTCCAATACAATTCATGTTAATATGCCTATTAGTCTCAAAAGTGTGGAGAACACAACTTTGAGAAAATTGTTTCCAAATTCTTCTAATTATGCACGACATCCACCCTAATTCTGACATTTAATTTTAAAGCACAATGTGTTCTTGTGAAAAAGATAAAGAAGTAGACCATGACCTTCTTGATAAAGGTACTATATATGTTTTTAAATTCTAGGTTATTCTTTTTTCAAAATTCAGCTCTCCTTCATCTTCCAATTCGATACTCATAGTGGGCTTAGGAATCCCATTGATTAACGAAAAGAATAAACTGGACTCTATTTCGTAAATTTATTGATTGGCAAATTTATTCCCTTGGGTTTAAAATAACCACCATGTAGAAAATTATAGCAGCATTATCAATGCAATAGAAGTAAGCTGATAAATTAGAAATGGAAGAAGAGAAAAATTAATTGATATAGGACATGAAAGGGAATTTCAGTTCCTAAACATTTGTGCTATAATCTCCTCTAAACTTTAATTAAACTCTCTCAACGTTTATAATCTTAAAATACATTTATTTTAAATGTACCCCTGTGCCAGAAAGATTTACTCAAGCTGTCAGTTTTCTATGCTGAAGCATTTAATTCTGAAGTGACTGATTGCAATCATCCTTTCTCTGATGAGGTAAAGTCTTTTAAAGCTGACTCTTGGGAAATTTCTCCAATTAAAAAAAAAAAATAGATTCTTCCACAGCAGATGTAAGTGTAAATTGGTGTGGTGCAACTATGTGTATAACAGTTAGGCATTATTGAGGAAAGCTGAACATGCACATCGCCTATAAGCCAATAATTCCACTCCTAAGTGCCAGAGAGAAACTCCTGAACATGTGCAACTGGAGGCATCAGACAGAAAGCTCACAGCGTCATTGATATGGTAACAGAAAAAATAGGAAAACCCAAAAATCTATCAGTAGTAGGATGAATACATAAATTTCTATATATTTCAATAGTGGGTATTATATAGTACACAGTGAAGTAACAACAACCAATATGTAAGAATATTAACATCACAATTTGAAGTGAAAAAAGAGAATCATACTATGTATATAATTGAAAAAGAGGCAAAATAAACAATATTTAGTTTACAGATACAAATATACCTGGTAAAACAGTAAAGAACCACAAAGGAATGATTAACAGAGAATTCAGGAGAGTGATTAGATCTGAGAGAGGACAGAAAGGAAAAAGATCTGAGAGGAACACTCAGAGGACTTCTAAGGCACTAGCCAAGTAGCATTTCTTAACCTTGTGGTGGATATGTGGATATCTACTTTACCATCATTATTAAACTGTGTGTGTTCACATATCTTTGCATGTATATTCCAGAATAATTTTTTATTTAAAAAGCAATGACTAAATCTTAGAGAAGATAATACTTCATTTTTTAAAAGAATTTTATAATATTGTGATTGATCCAGAATGCTTATAACCAAATAGTCTTCAAAATCCTGTCATTTTAGTTTGAAGACAATGTACTGACTAGTGTCATTCCATGTTAATGGGGGTGAGAATGACAAAGACAGATGAACAACAGATGTAGGATGGACAGATCACAAGGTGGCTTTCATGGTCCCACCTCCTGGTATTCATATCCTTGTGTAGTATTCTCCTCTTTAACGTGGACAGAACCTATGACTTTCTCCTGGCCAATAAAGCAGGCAAATGTATAAATTAATACATCATTATATTACATAAGATCATAATATCTGTCTTGCAGAGACTCTCTCTTACAAAGAAGCAACTTGCCATTATGAGCTGCCTATGATGATGACCAGGTGACAAGGAGCTGAGAGCAGCCTCCAGATGACAACCAGCAAGAAACTAAGGCCCTCAGTATAATATCCCACAAGGAACTGAGTTCTGTCAACAATCACATGAGTAAGGAGTGGATCCTTCCCCAGTCAAGCCTCAGGTGAGACCACACCCACGACTGGCGCCCTTATTGCAGCTCTGCAGAGGACCCAGCCAAGCCATGGCTGCACCCCTATCCAGATGAGGCTGAAGAATTGCTGGAGTCATGTCACTAAAAGGAGTAAACTGAAAAGATGAGAATTGGCAGTAAGGACGGGAGATTTACATTAAGACAATAGTGAGGTTTAAAACGGTTACTGACAAAGCCTGGGATATGCCTAAGGAGGGAGTGGCTAAGGAAGAATGAGAGCAGTCATTGGAGTACAACAGGGTATTTGAAGGCTCATCTCTGAGGACATTGAAATAACCAATAATTATGACAGTGGTTGTATAGGGAGAATGACAGTGGGCAAGGAGCTAGCATCTTAAAGGAGTGAGGAGTGTGTAGATAACTGCAATAGAGGGAGATAATGGGCATTATAGTCTGGTGCATGAAATTCAAAGCTAGAAGCATTTAGGGCAGAGGAAGAGTAAATGGGAGAATGGCCTAGGAGAAGAAATGATGATCAAGAAAGTCACAGCCCTACTTCCAGGCCCAGAGATGATAAGTTGGGTAGGAGAGAAGACAGCCTCCAGGAAAGGAGGCTGCAGGCACATCTAAGACCTCAAAGAAGAGCCACATTTCTATGGCATAATACCCCGTCAATATGCCCTTAGAACTAGACCTCAGAGTATAAGAATTTTTTGATACGAGAAAGGCAGGATAATCTTACTATTCTGCCTACTGCTATAAAACTTGAATTATTTGGATTATAGAAGAAAAGTAAACAATCAGTTGGAAAAAAGAATTATGATTTCTACACATTCATAAAGCCTACTACCACTGACCTATGGATCTGATTTAACTTCTACTTCTGGTTTCAATCTTTGCCAGCAGTCATTTCCAGGAAGCACATTGCCTTGAACCCAAACTGGAATTATAATAAAAATTTCCTTAAATGTTTCCATTCTCCTTAGGCCCAGTTTTAGGGAAAGTCTTCTCATCAACTATTAGAATAACTATGGCAAAATGAGAGAGTCCCCAAAGATGTTGGGCAAGCCTGTAACAACAGAAATCATTTGACGTGTATCCAACAGGTAATCAGACTTCAAAATGCCAATTTATGCATTCATAACAAGACTCAAAATTAACATAATAACAATCATGCATTAATTTGTCTAAATGGAACGTTAAGCAATTCATCTATCCAAACTTTAGCATCAAGTGCAAGAAAAATAAATGTATGCACTCTTACATAAGAATTTTTTATGTATAAACTTAAACTGTTTACTTGCTACTACTAGAAAAGTTAATGTTCACGGTAGTCTTCATTTGTAAAAATGAAAACAACCTAACTATTGATCAATAAAGAAATGGATCAATCATATAACATTCAAACTGCTGAATATAATATAGTCACAGAAAGAATGAGATAAACGAGATAATTTTTTTTTTTTTTTTTTTGAGACAGAGTCTTGCTCTATTGCCGGGGCTAGAGTGCAGGGGCATCATCATAGCTCACAGCAACCTCGAACTCCTGGGCTCAAATGATCCTCCTGCCTCAGTGTGCACCACCAATCCCCGCTAATTTTTTTTTTTTTTTTTTTTGGTAGAGATAGCGGGTCTCACTGTTGCCCAGGCTGATTGTGAACCTCCCTGCCTCAACTTTCCAAAGTGCTAGGATTACAGGCGTGAGCCACCATGCCCGGCCCAAATAAATTTCTATTAGTGTTTCTCAAGCTGTGATTCAATGATCACCTGCATCAGAATCACTAGAGGTTTTTAAATACATTTCATTGTGTATATTTAAGGTATACAACATGATGTTACAAGATACATATATATAGTAAAATGGTTGGAACAAATTAACATATCCATCATCTCACAGTTACCCATTTTACCCCTGTGGAAAGAGCGGCTATAATGTACTCATTTAGCAAAAATCCTGAATGCAATATCCTTTCATTAACCACAGTCTTCATGTTGTACATTAGAACATTCAGGCCCAGCGTGGTGGCTCACATCTATAATCCTAGCACTCTGGGAGGTCAAGGTGGGAAAATTTCTGAGCTCAGGATTTCAAGACCAGACTGAGCAAGAGTGAGACCTCATCTCTACTAAAAATAGAAAAATTAGCTGGGCACAATGGCAGGTGCCTATAGTCCCAGCTACTCAGGAGGCTGAGGCAGGAGGATCACTTGAACCCAGGAGTTTGAGGCTGCAGTGAGCTATGATGACACCACTGCACTCTACCCATAGTGGCAGAGTAAGATATTGTCTCCAAAAAAAAAAAAAAAAAAGGAAATTGAACTTCCTCCTCATTCCTCATTCTCCCCTCATATAAAGAAAATTCAAATTGTTCACGTACATTTTGCTACACTGTATCCTTTGACCTACATCTCCCGATTTCCTCCTCCTACCACCCTAATCCTGGTAACCAGTTTTATCCTCTACCTCTATATGTTTGATATTATTTTCTAGATTCCACATGTAAGATCATTCAATATTATTCTTTCTGTGTCCATCTTATTTCACGCAGCATAATGCCCTCCAGGCCCGTCCATGTTGTGGCACTTAGCAGGATCTGTTTTATGGCTCACCTGCGTTTTTGTTAAATAAGCAGATCCCTGAGCCTCATCCCAGGCCTACAGAATTCATTAGACATACATTTTTAATTAGAACCTTCACTGATTTTTACCCATAAAAGTTTAAAAATCACTATTAAGTGTTCCAACAGGAAAAACTCTCTGAAATAAATTTGTTAGAAAAAAAAGCAAGATTCAGAATAATACGTATAACACAAGCATGTGTTTTTATAAAGACAAAACTGTATAAATGTGTGTCTGTGTGTATAAGTATGGGTATGTTTGTGAATACAAATATGTGTATGTTTGTGTACATACATGTATGAATATAAATAAATAATACAAAAAAGTCCAGAAAGCAATAAAAGGAACGTTAATAATGATGACTGCTAAAGAAAACAAATAAGATTGGTGATGTTAAAAGAGGAACAAAAATAGACTTTATTTTTTTACTCAATATAATTCTTTTTTATTTCAAAATAATAAGGGGGTACAAATGTTTTTGGTTCTGTGGATCACTTTTATAATGCTTGAGTCATGGCTATAGGTGTGCCCATCACCCGAAGAGTGTTCATTGCACCTGTTAGGTAGATTTTTGCCCCTACCCCCTACCCATTCCCCCCTGCTTGATTTCCACTGAGTTTTACTTTTCTGTGCACTTGTGTGCTCATTGGTTAGCTCCAATTTAACAGTGAGTACATGTGATGGTTTTTTTTTCCATTCTTGAGATACTTTACATAAGAGAATAGTCTCCAGTTCCATCCAGATTGTTGCAAAAGGCATTAATTCATCCTTTTTATGGCTGAGTAGTACTCCATGTTATACATATACCACAGTTTATTAATCCACTCATGAATTGATGGGCACTTGGCTCAATTCCACATCTTTGCAATTGTGAATTGTGCTGCAATAAACATTTCAGTGCAGGCGTCTTTTTGATAGAGACTTCTTTTCCTCTGGGTAGATACCTAGTAGTGGGATTGCTGGATCAGATGGTAGGTCTATTTTTAGTTCTTTGAGGAACTTCCATACTGATTTCCACAGGGGTTGTACTAATTTGCAGTCCCACTGACACTGTCTCTCTGTATCCACACCAGCATCTATTGTTTTTGGACTTTTTAATAAAAGCCATTCTAACAGGGGTAAGGTGATATCTCATTTTGGTTTTAATTTGCATTTCCCTGATGATTAATGACATTGAGAATATTTTCATATATTTGTTGGCCATTTGTCTACCTTCTTTTGAAAAGCTTCTTTTCATGTTTTTTGCCCACTTTTAATGGGGTTGTTTGATTTTCCAACTCATTGTTGGAAGTTTGCATTTGGGGCTATATGGGACCTCCACCATGGCAGTTGTTGTAGGGGATTGCTCTGGCTGGGGTCACCCAGTGGAGGTGACAGTGTCAGCTGGATGAGTCTATTTAGGCAGTGGTCATGGATGACTGGGCTGTGGGCTTTTGCACAACCCAGGTCCAGGAGTAATGTCTGCTCAGGTCTTAGGGTCCTGGGTGAAGCATTGGACCTCAGGGAGGTTCCACCAGCCTAACAGGGGTAGTGTCTTGGGGCCTAGGCTCAACTGTGGAATCTTGGGGGTGGTATCACAGGCCCAGCAGGGGCCCTGGGGCTACAGGGGGAGAGCCCCTGGCACAGCAAGAGCTTCAGAGCTGGCCCTGGGGATTACGGGGGCAGAGCTGTACATATGGTGGGCTGTTCTGCCAGCATGAAGACTGCCAATGCCCAGTCATGCAGACAGGGGTTTGTTTCAGCAGCCCAGGGACCACACAGGTGGGTCAGAGCTGCTGGTCAGCCAAGGTTCTCCCCCCACACTTAGGACCTGCTGAGGCTGTTGCCCAAGGCTTTCCAGATGGTGCCTGTGGCATCTGAGGCTCCTCTACACAGGTCCCACACAGGGGAGGAGCTGTGCTTAGCCCCTAGTCACAGGGCACAACATGGGGGAGCTCCTGCTCTGCCTGTTTTCTCCCTGGCCCAGCAGGGGTGACGCAAAGGCTGGGATGGCATCAGTTGCAGAGATCCAGGATTGGCAGCCACCACATCTCTGCTGCACCTGCTCTCTGGTGCAGTGTCTCTGCACAGACTCTGAGCAGCTCCCCAGTCATCCCAGAAGTCTGCAGTGGAGGAGGGAGACCCATTGCAGCTCGAGCTCCCTGAAACTTTTATTCTCTCCTAAAAAGCAGTGCCCCCTTGTTTTGCTTCTATTCTGCTGTCTTAACCTCTTCCCAACAGTGTGAATTGTACTGGGACCGCCCCCCCCCCGCCCCAGCTTAATCTCTGAGTTGGTGGGTGGTGCTTATGAATAAGAGTCAGCCACACCCTGTTTGATTGGGTCAGTGGATGCTCTAATGAGCTATACAGTTGTTTTCCCTGTCAGTAGTTGATGCTTGCAGGAAAGAGCCAACTGCAGGGATGTTCTTTCTTGCCTGTAATAGGCTTTAGCCCCTCAGGAGAAGGACTTGAATGCCCCAGGCAGTGGGAGAGTCCCTGTAAATCCCAGGGGATTTCTTGTTCTCCACCACTAGAAAGCTGGGTGGAGGAGCAAGGCTGGGAGGGGTTAGGTTGGCTTTGCAGTCTTGGCAGGGCTCATAGATCTGTATTCCAGACCCCTGGGAAAAGTCGCTGGGAGAGGGGCCAAAGTGGTCTCTCAAAACTGGAAAAACTGCCTGTAGGAGAGGGGCCATCTGTAACCACCAACTGGCTGTCAGAGTGAGCTCTGTCCCTCTCTCACTACCCTGCCCCAAGAGGCTCCCTCCAGTGTCTGTTTGCAAACAGGTGCCTGAACACATGGGGCTCAGGAGCAATGGCACCACAGGCTGGGATCTTCACACCGGGGGACCCGCCCTGGTCCTACAGTGTGACTTTCCTTTGCAGGGATGGGTGCTCCACCAGATCACTGAGGCTTGGACCCCCACTGTACTCTCCCATCAGTTCTGCCTGTGTGGGCTCCCTCACCTCCTGAGTCAAGCTCTCAAATCTCTCCCTTGTGTCCTCAATCAACCTGCTAAGTCCTAGGGGAAGGGGATCCAGCCTGAATGTCTGGCCTGCTGGTGTGTGTCTCCAGGGAGAGCTAGCAGGCAGGGAATTCCCAGACCAGGCACCCCAGGGTCCACTACAGGTCCTTGAGGGGGAAGGTGTGGGTCCCACTCTCTGTGGAAACCTCAGACTAGAGGATGCTGCAGCTGATGAGAGGCAGCCATGCCCAAAAGTCTCAATCTGCCCTCCTGGTTGCAGTGGGCAGCAGAGGGGCAAGCAAGGAAAAGAGTCTAAATGAAAAAGAGCTGGAACCCCAGCTCCTTTAGTCCTGCTTGGGCTTGTAAGGGTGGAAAACTTTCCAAACAACTCAGTAGCCCACTGTTTACAGAAAAGGAGAAACTGGATGCTCCCTTACCCCCTCACTGGGATCCAAGCCTCTCTGGGTTTGAGCCTCCCTGACATCTTTTCTTCTTTTTCCTATTCTGCTTTGTAATTTCCCTCCACAATGTCCTTGGCAGACTCTAGCTCTTCTTCCTCTGAACTGCACCTGAGATATGCCCATTCCCCCCTTTCCTTTATTTGAAACCCTTCCTTCCCTCAGGGACACTCTGCCAAACAATGTCCCTAGTCAGCCATATTGACCTCTCTCTCCAAGTATTTCTCTTTTTTTTTTTGGACAGAAAGTAGGATTTATTGGTGGTTGCAAATGAGGAGGCAGCACAGTGGAAGCCTTCATGAGTTCAGGGCCCGCCACTTGTCCAGGGGGCCATGATTGGGGATGTATTTGGCCCCAGAGCTATCTGGGATGAACCACTTCTCAGCCATCATGTCTTCAAATTTATCCACATTAAATTTGGTAAAGCCCCACTTCTTTGAGATATGGATCTTCTGGCTACCAGGGAGCTTGAACTTGGCTCTCTGTAGGGCCTTAATCACATGCTCCTTGTTCTGCAGTTTGGTGCAGATGGACATGATGACTTCACCAATGTGAACCCTGGCCACAGGGCACTGGGTCTTTTCAAAGGCACGAGACATACCTGTCTGGAGCCTATACTGGGAACAGCACAAGATCTGACACATGAACGTATATCGGAAGGGACTGTCTCCAGGGTCCCTTAGAGCAACCCATACAAGCAACAGGTTGCATACACTACCAAGGAGGGTGCTGTTCGCAGCCATTGCACACCAAGTATTTATACTGTTTTAAGTCCCCAGGAGACTCAGAGAGTTAACACAGGACTTCCTTTTGCCTAGATGTATTGTGTCCCATTTTTAATCATATACTTTGGTACCACGCTGGAAGTGGAACTTCTCTAAGAGCTCAGCTCTTCCTCAGTGGGTTCCCAGAATCAATATAATTCTTTATTGTTTAAATGATTTATAATTAGCATGTATTAATGTATTATCTTAATAATTTTAAAAGAAGAAGAAAGAAATTCACATGACTAGGAAGTTTACTGACGGAATTGCAGATCCATGAGAGAGGATTAGAGTCTTGCCATAATAAAATGAACAGGACAAACTCCAAATCAAATAATACTACTAATAACAATATTTTAACAAATGCATATCGAGTTCTGCTAGGCTTCAAAGTGCACCTGTCAGATCTCCTATTATTATCCCTTCTTGACTGATGGCACCAGCGGCTGTGCTCTGAGGGTCTGCACCAAGACCACATCTCCCAGAACTGCTTCCAGCCAAGGTCTCAATACAGCTGGGATACTAAAGCAAGCCCATTTCTGCAAGATGTGACATTGCATAGGCCACATGGGCTTGAGGACTGACCATAAACTTTGTCAAAACTTTCTCAGAAGTGCACTGCAGTCTTAGACTCTTCTTACCCAAATTTCCTTCCATCTTTCCTTTGCAGGAGTCAGACCTGAACTGTGACCTGAGAGCTCTCCCATCTCCACTCTTTCTCCTATTTCCTTCACAGATGTTTTCCCCCAGTAAATCTCTTGCACTTCTAATCTAGTCTTGGCTTCTTAGAGGATCCAAATTAACACATTGGCTGCATCAAACACCTGAATTCTTAGTAACTACTGGTCTAACTGCCAAGTAAAATCTGTCATATTAGGGAACACGTCCCTATTTTCTAGCACAGATAAAAGCCTCCCAGGAAAATGAGTACTTCCTCTGACTGTCAGCCCCAAACTAGCCATTACCTCCTCTTTGATGACTGACTTGGACACTGATATTTGACCTTCCAGCCCTGAGTGAATATTGCCCAGAACATCAAGATGACCAGCCCAGATGACCCTCCTTTCATCCTTTCATTTATTCATTTTTTCAATCAAAATATATTGAATGCCTCCTTTGTGAAAATTACTGTCCTAGGCCCTGAGTATGCAATGCAGGCAAGGTGTCAGCTCTATGTAGTTCATAATCTGGAAGGAAAAACAGGCATTAAGCAAATAAACACAAACAAACACATTAAAAATTGCAAAATAAAAAGCCCCAAAGAGGAAAAAAACAGAGTACCGAGAGAATACAATCAGTCATTTTAATATTAGATGGTGAAAGGTCTTTCAGAAAAGACTAAAGGAAGAGAATGAACCAGTCACATGAGGATTTGAGAAAGAGCAGCTCAGGCTTCGGACAGCATGGGAAGACCTGGCTTGAAGAGGAGCTTTGGGATGGAAGCATCACGAGTGAGAGGCTTGAACTGTTAACCACGGTTGGAGAGGCAGACGAGGGTCAGATCATTCAGGGCCGTGGGGGCCATGTTAAGAAGAGAAGATTTTATGACATCATTGAAAGGTGTTAAGCAGCAGCTGGGGAGGGGAAATAAGAACTAGAGAGGCTATGCAGAATGTGATACAATTTGGGGGCTTAAAAGACCACTCTAGCAGCCATGTGGAGACTGACTTAGAGGCTTACACAGGAAGAGAATGGGGTGGACCTACCAATGGTGGGAACAGAGGAGACACACACTTCTCAGGGCATCTCAAAAAACGCACATGTGGGACATCCCAAGAGAGCCAGCATCTGGATACCAGAAGGTCAGAAGACATCACAGCTGGTATTGGTACTAGACAGCAACAGCTATCCAAGAGAGAACCACAGCCAGCTAAGTAAAGTGACTTTCCTTTCCCCTTCCCTCTCCCTCCTTTCTCTCTAACACACTGATCACTAGAGCACTAGAGCCTACGCAAGACAGGAGGGAAGGTGTGCAGTAGTGGTTCTCAGACAGCAGCAACAGCATCACCTGGGAACTTACTAGAAACGCATATTCTGAGGCCCTTCTGCAGACTGAATCAAAACTCTGGGGCTATAACCCAATAATTTGTATTTTTAACAAACACCCCCCTCAACCCAGGTGATTTTGATACACCCTAACGTTTGAGAACCATCAATGTAGAGCTTTGGAAATTTTAAACTGTACTGGAATGAATTTTAATATCTATAAGTGAGCTGCAAGTTTTGGGATATGCCTGAGATATTAAATGATAGGAAAGATATTGGACAGAACATAGTTGAAAGCAGTGGCTTGAAAAAAATAAAACCTAGAAAAAAAAATCTTTTACCCCAGTGATTGATAAACAAGTGTATTTATAAGAACTACATTTATGGGCCAGGTGTGCTGGATCATGCCTATAATCCTAGAACTTTGGGAGGCCCAGGCAGGAGGATCACATAAGACCAGGAATTCAAGACCAACCTGGGTAACATAGCAAGACCCCATCTCTAAGACAAAAAATAAAAATGAAAAATTAGCCAGGTGTGGTGGTGCATGCCTGTACTCCCATCTACTCAGGAGGCTGAGCTAGGAGGATCACTTGAGCTCAGGAGTTTGAGATTGCAATGAGTCATAATGATGCCACTGCACTCTGGCCTGGACAACAGCACAAGACCCTGCCCCCCCAAAAAATGCATTTATAATTCTATAATTGTAAATATTCATTCTTTTAACAAGGATGGGGTATTTTAGTTTTTATATTCAATATTAAATCTGATCAACACCAGCATTTTGTTGATAAGCTATGTTTATACCTGCTCCTAAAAATCATACACTCAAAATATTAACAGCATGGTCTTCCAATATGAGAAAGTAGAAGTTACCTAATTAGAATATAGAATATAGAATATTACCTAATTCTATACTTCTTCACAACCCCTCACACAACCACATCACAACAAATTTCATTTAAATAATATAAAACTTTTGCCCTAAAGAGATATGGATTGATACAATGAGTATCTGGTTGATAATTTATATATAATGTAAGCTATTTCTTTATTTCTAAATTTATTGCTTCAATTACATCTATTAACATTTAATGAGTGCCCACTATGTTCTAGGTGCTGTGGGTAATAATAAATTTTATGTAAATTTGTTTCTAGAATTGTCAACTGAATTTCTTTCCTTTATACTTGTCAAAATACAATCAATCCTAAAGGCTCACAAGTCATGGACTATTTATGTTAATCTTGTGAATACCAAATCTATAGATGTTAAAAAGTAGGTTTCTTGGCCGGGCACAGTGGCTTACACCTATAATCTGAGTACTCTGGGAGGCCAAGGAGAGAGGATTGCTTGAGCTCAGG
This sequence comes from Lepilemur ruficaudatus, assembly GCA_963574885.1. Taxonomy (NCBI): domain Eukaryota; kingdom Metazoa; phylum Chordata; class Mammalia; order Primates; family Lepilemuridae; genus Lepilemur; species Lepilemur ruficaudatus. Next base: position 70,254 of record CAUYRT010082413.1, on the reverse strand, counting down.
AGTTTAAGACCAGCCTGAGCAAGAACAAGATCCTGTCTCCACTAAAAATAGAAAAAATTAGATGGGCATGGTGGCACGTCTCTCTAGTCCCAGCTACTTGGGAGGCTAAGGCAGACGAATCACTTGAGCCCAGGAGTTGGAGGTTGCTGTGAGCTGTAACGAGGACACACTGTAGCCTGGGGGACAGAGCAAGACTCTGTCTCCAAAAAATAAATAAATAAATAGGTTTCTTCATAATAATTATGGGAATTATTTTAAATATTGATCAAAAATAAAAACTTTACAATTTGCCTGATACACTTGCTATGTGTATTCTCTAAGCACAGAGGGGGAAAGAAACTATCTCAAGATCACTTTTTAATTCTGTCTCAAAACTTTTGAAACAAACTTCAGTCTTTGCATGTTTCAAGTAATATTAACAATATTCTTTTTATATTAAGAATCTTTTATCAGTTGCACTGCAAATTTCTTTTCCCAGTATGTAGCTTGTCTTTTCACTTTCTTTGAGGATAAGATATATTAATTTTAATGTAGACAAATCCAATCTTTTATGGTTGATGCTCTTTGTTTCTTGCCTAATAAATTCTTCAATAACTCAAAAAAAAAAAAAAAGAATTAAAAGATTCTCTGCTGGGTACTTTCTATATCTTGTCTCATTTAATCTTCACAACAAACCTGCCACATGGGAATGTGTACACATTTTACAAATGGGAAAAGGAGAGGCCAGAGAGACGGAGCAAATGACCGAAGATCACACCAAGTGGCATATTGTGGATAGACCCAGGACTGTCCTACTCCACAGCCGAGCTCTTAAAGACTATAGGATACTGCATGAGACAGCCCTTTGAATGTGCGATTGAGAGGGATGAGGAGTCAAAGACTACCTCATGTGCTCAGGAGAATGCAAGATATTCCCAGCGCGAGAGGGAATCAATGCTACCTAAAGAACAACTGAGGGTAAATAGGGAGGTAGTGACAGGAGACAATAGAAGTGCCACATTTCTTCCTAGACCACATAAACTTACAAAGAAATCTCCCCCTAATGGTTTATGACTGCCCAGCCTCTAGCCTGCAGATGGCTGAAAAAGATAAATGACTGCTATCTTGCTCCCAAGGGACCCCACCACTCTTTTGGCTAGACCAACATATTGTGAAGGTAATTTTTGAAAAATCCAAGATTTACAAAATGTACAAACAGGAAGGGGGAAATTCCTAGGTAATTCTTAGCAATTTTAGCAAAGCCATAAAGGCACAGTGACAGGAGAGTATGGAAAAATATGCCTTTTCTTAGGCCTTAAAAATAGATAAAAGCCAGGCATGGTGGTGCAAGCCTGTAATCCCAGCTACCCTGGAGGCTGAGTCAGGAGAATAGCTTGAGCCCAGGAGTTCAAGTCCAGCCTAGGCAATACAGTAAGATCCCACCTCAAAAAAAAAAAAAAATTTAAAATCAATACAATAGAAACCAAAAAGACAGTATTTAGGTTTTGTAACCTAAATTCTTAGGAAGATAGATGAGTCATAATACACTAAAAATTACCGAAATAAGAATCCCTAAAACACACCTGCCCAATTCTAAGTTCCTCGAGCTTTATAAGAAAGACTATTATTGGATTGCATTAAGAGCTCTCTTTTATGTGAATTTACTTTTTGAACAGATGTGTTGCTGAATCTGTCATATTCAACCTTTATTCAGCACCTATCCCTAAGGACGCTAAGGTATTTGCCTCTACGTGTGTTGCAACAGTGACATCCAGTGGTTAGTTTTTGAAAGTGTACGTTCAGGAAAATTGTACTACAAAAGTAATGAAGATTTCCAAATTTCCTATTATTTACAAAAATCATCTCTAATGCACTTTCATAACAGTATGGAAATGGTACCGTTAAGAAAAGAGCTGTGCTCTTCAAATAATTCAAATTGCATTCTATTTGATGAGTACTTATATGAAGCTAGAGAAATTCAGCACATAAATTCAACTTGGAAGTCTGATAGGCAGGTACTAAAGTCGCCACTTAAGTTGAAATTAGACTTCCTAATAACGCACTTTTACAGTACTGTTTATCTGTTGAAGCAAAGGAAAATGTTTGACCATTCATTTCTTTTTGTTTCCTTTTTCAATCTGGAGTTTCTACTGTATGTGTATTTGGTTCTAAACTTTAGTTTCCACACAGTAGCACCTTTTCTTTAAGATGAAAAACAAAAACATTTAATTGAGGAGGGTGTTAGGCAATAAAGAATCAATGTGATTTGCTGGGAGTTAACTGTAAATGATCCCAGGACACAGCTGGCACTCTGGGAGAACCTACTCCATTGTTTCTGGTGTTGCACAAGTTTTAAGCAGGCAGATGTAAACGTTCACTTCAGGAAGAAGTTTTACTTCACAGTGTTTCTTACAGTGTGAAGAGCTACAGTTCAAACCTGCAGGAAGCAAGCTTATATGTTGGCCCAGCTGCAAAGTGTGGAGCGTGTGATGTTGTATGAGGCTGTTATCACCGTCCTATCCCATTTCTAAAGCATTAGTATGAAAGTGGCACTAAATCAGATAAGCATGGTCTCAGGCAAGAGTGTCTCATTTCAGTCACATGTGCATGTAACATAATCATCACTAATGGCATTTTTCCAACATTAATTACAGCAAGATCTTATAGAATCGCTGATACTATGCCATTTGGTGGGGGGACGGGTGGGAAAAGGAAAGACTGCAAAAAAATAATGGTCACCTTGCATTGATGTGCATAACCCAAGATCAGCTGTCTCCATGTTCTCTGGTCTTCTAAAATCATCCTTTTTTGTTTAAAAATTGGCCCCATCTCCCATGCCACATAGATGAGGAAATATACTACTCTTCGTATTCCTTTTGCCTACCCCACCTCCAGATGATCCTTGTAGGGCTTAAATTCATCTCATTCATTTTGCCATCATTCCCTGCCTCTGCTGAATTCTCTCTTGTTCTCTGCACCTGTAGCTCTTCTTCTCTCTCATTCCAGCTAAACTAAAAATAAGCCACTTAAAAGCAGAAGCCCCTTCTAAGCTTCCCACTCTGTCCCCAGTGCCTAGAGCAGCAATTGCTCCATAGTAGTCACAGCATCCTCTCATTTTTCTCATTTAAAGCAATTCAGTACCCTTTTATCTAGTCTCCCTTCCAGAAAAAGTCCTAAGCCGCATCTTTTCACATCCAAGTGGCTCTTTAAACTGAGTTATTAAAACAAAAGATGACTTTTCCTATGAAGAATTCTGTCACCAGAATATTCTCCCCACTAATTGTATATCATGTATTTAAAACACACCTAGAACATATTTCAAAACATGTTGTACATAATAAATATACATAATTTTTGTCACATAAAAAATAAAACACACCTAGATATAGTGGGCTGACCTACCAGAAATGAAATTTTACCTCTTCAATAGCAGAAGCTGAAACATGCTCTGTACGTTAAGAAAAAGAGTCACCCTGGAGCAGATCTTGAAAGTCCTATTTTAGAAAACAGCCTCCCACCCCCAGTCTCTGCGTGGTAATCAGAGATCTCAGCATAGGCAGGAACAGAAGGCATGAGAGAGAGAAGGCATCAATATAGATGAACGGTGGAACATCACTCATTTGTCAATGACGTAGAGTAACTCCTTTGCTAAATAAGAGAATATTTTTCAAACACCAAAAGAACATTTTCTCAATTTTGTGTGCTATTCTCACTGAAAAGACTACGGACAACACGCTTTTTGGTATACTCAGCATTAACATCTTCTCCATTATTTTCTTAAGTCTAGACCAGGAATCAGCAAATGACAGCCTGTAGGCAAGATCCAGCCTGCCACCCACTCTTTTTACTCTTACCGGGACACAGCCACGCTGGTTGTGTACACATTGTCCACGGCTGCTCAAGTGCCGCGACAGAAGTCAGGCAGTGTCGACAGAGGCCACATGGTCCACAAAACCTGAAATGTTTACAATTTGGCCCTTTACAAGAAAAGTTTGCCGACCCATTCTGTACTTTCTCTCACTCTCTGGCACCCTCTCTCTCTGACCTAAGGTGTCAACATGCCCCTCTGGTTGATCAAAGCCCTGCTGCTCCCACCACCACCAATAACCCCTCCTTTTCTGACCTTTTCCGCCATGAAACTTTCATTTACATGTATTTTAATTAAAAGGTGAGAAAATGGATTATACAATGATTTCATGGTAAGTTTTGACTGTCTATTAGATTCAATCCTCCTACCTTTAAAACAGGAGCTTGTTAAAGAAAAACAAATCTTGTTAGACTAACATCTGAAGAACACTAATATGTTTGCAGTTCCGCCAGCCCAGTCCTGCCTTCTCAGCTTCTGTCACAGACTCTCTAGAGAAGAATAAGGGAGTGGACAGTGAGCCAGAGCCACCAACACTGCTGGGGACCCATTTTTGAAAGGGAGTCACTTTCTATCAATTCTTTGTGAAGAGGATAAGAGACTGGGCATGGCCTTAAGCACGATTTTGAATTGAATTTTGCTTATCTCCATACTTCCTCTTCTGAGGTCTCCTACTTCAAGGTATAGTCCTCTAATTTATGGGTAAAGATAATACAGGGATATTCAGATATAGTGCTTTTTATAAAATAAAGTTAACAGATTTTTAATAAATGTGTTTCTCTCTCAAGTTTCTGTAGCTCCATTTAGAGGGTCAAGCCATGTGTGTAATTGTTTTAATGGCTTACATTTACTTTTTAAAAGAATCTTGTTTATTGTAAAAAAAAATTTTCAAATATCAGTAACAAAAAGAAAATTGAAATGCCCAACACCCAGAGATAATAGTATTTCTCCACGCAGACACATGCACAAAGTTGTATATAAACACATATGCATGTATGTGTGTGTATTCACTAATGTGTTTATTATTTTAAATACCACTGTTTTCACTTAACTATATACACTGTAGATATTTCAATGTCATTCTTGTACAGTATCATTCTTATTTGCTATTTTGGGTTCAATTGTATAGCTATTCCATGATGAATTTAATAAATAGCTTTACATATGTCATTTCAGGTTTAAAACTATTTATTACTTATAACACTGCAATAAATACCCTAGGAACCTGCTGTGTGGTCTGGATGGTTGTGTCCCCCTCAAATTCATATGTTGCAGTCTTAACCCCAAGACAATGGTATTAAGAGGTGGGATCTTGGGGGTTGACTAGGTCATGAGAGCAGAGCCCTAAAGAATGGGATTAGTGCTCTTATAAAAGAGACTCCAGAGAGACCCCTCACCTGTTCTGCCCTGTCTATTGCTGTGTATGATCAAGAAAGCAGACCCTTATAATACACCAAATCTCTTAGCACTTTGATCTCAGACTTCCATGCCTCCAAAATTGTGAGAAATAAATGTCTGTTGTTTATAAGCCACTCAGTTTACGGTATTTTGTTATAGCAGTCTAAACCAACTAAGACAGAACCCAGTAACTATTTTCTTAAGGTAAATCCCTTTCTGAGTCAAAAATTAGGTGTATCTTTTGATACAAATTGTCAAATTGCCCTCCCAAAATATGTTACTCTAACCATAGTAATGAACTCTGAAGTGTAATTACGGGCAGTTTAAATTTCCTTTTTATTATTTGTTTTTCATGTTTTCTACAATGAGCCCATTGAGATATGCAGGATATCTCAAAAGCATCCCTCTCTCAATAGGTAGATAAATACATATCAACATACACATACATACATATATCAAATTATATATTTATAGGTCTACACCATTTTGTTAGTTATAAAACTATAAAACCTAATTTTGAACTGTAAAGTATCCTCTTTCGTGGTAATCAACCATGTAAATACAAATAGCTGAATATTTGCTGATATATGCTTAAAAGTATTAGAATAATATAGCAGAATCTGTTGTTTTTAACATGTGCATTAGTACCTTTCTCTAAAATATACATGAGAAAATTTTCTTTTCTACTGATAAATACAATTTTATGAATACACTCTCAAGTATTTGATGTCTTATTTCATTATCGGCAGTAACAACCTACTTCTTCCACATTTCCAATGACAATTTTCATTATGAAGATAAAAGAAAAGGTATTACACCTAGAAACTCAGATCTCACATATAACTCCTTGGTGAATATTTCCATCAGTTCCTCTCACTTTCCTGGTCAACATTAATCAACTCTTTCCCTATAAATATGCTATGTTTCATTTAGAGATAATGTTTTTAAGTTAATCAGCTGCCTATGTCATTGTTTAGCTTTCAGGAGCCATCTCAGTACACATTAGGGAGCACAAATATTAGAGCTGTAAACATATTTAACAGATTTATAGTAACATTTCATTAATTTAGAGCCCTTTGATACAAAATAAGTGTGGCAATAGAAAGACTTCTACATTCTACTAAAGCATCTGGAGAAAGTAATCATACCCAGAAAGAGGTTTCCTGAGCACAATTTGAAGAGGAAGGCAAGGAAGCCTTGAGCAGGCTTGAGGTATTTCGCTGCAGTTCCCTAAGCTATACAGAATGGTTCCAATCTGACACTTTTCAGTAAATATCCAGACCTGTCCTTCCACAGAAAATTCAATGCAGCATGATATGAATGATTTTCCCACTTAGTGGTAGTTTCTGGCCTCAGCTGGCCATTAGACCCACTTCTATTTGTCAGTTCAGTGTGGTATGGATGTCACACAAGGGACAACAGAATGATTCTTCAAGGAGTTTCTATGGTAGGAAACTGAAATTCACAGAATGGGGTTGTGAAGGATCAGTGTGCTCCACGCATTGTTTATTCAAAAAAATATTTACCAATCATTACTGTGTTAAGCATTAAGCTATATGCTAAGTAATACACTCCCTGTTCCTTGAAGATTATAACTCCTAGATTGCTTTGTTTGCTCCAACATTATTGTTATCTTTTAAATATCAACTCGGAAGATCCTTTGAATAACTTAATTTGGTTTTCCTAAAGCCTATCCCAAGACAAGTACTTGAATGCAGGCAGTTTATTTGGGAGATAATTCCCAGAAGTAACAGTGAGGGAGAAGGAAGAGCGAGATGGAAGCGTATGCTATTGCATTAGTTACCAGAATACACAGTAGTGACTCAATCCCTCTGAGCACCCGCTGAGCAATCACACTGAACCAAACCTCCCTTCCAAAGAAGGGTAACTAGGGCTTTAACCGACCCCTGTTCCCAACAGGTTCAGATTTGTCACTGGAAGTGTAAACTCCACCAGGCTTCCAGGCTGCCTTGCCTGGACTGAGGGAGCTCCCCAGGCTTCAGAGAAAGCCCTGAGGCAGGAGAGCAGAGACAAAGCAGGTGCTGATCTGGGAGGGCAACAGCAGGTGCAGAAACTGTTCCCCACCACTGCTTCTGAAATCAGAGGGGAGCCCAGGGATGCAACCAGGGCATGAAATCTGCAACTGGTCTTATTCTCTACCTGTCTCCAATACTCACTGTCATAGTCAAGTCCTAACCCGGTTGTTACCCCTTCCCAACTCCCAATTTTTAAAAACCCTTTCACCAACCATTACCTCCTATCTTTCAAACTTACTCTCTCTAATGCCCTGATTTTAACAATTCTCACATCCTATCGGATCCTACCATCCATTAATCCTACTACCTTTCCACTGCCCTTCATCCTCACTTCCTTTCCCGTGTAAATCTACAGTCCATCTTCACACTTGTTCTGGTGCACATATTCTCAACGCCCTTGTGTCTCTCTCACCTTCTCATTCTCTCCACCCTCAGCCCCTGGTAACCACCAATCTGCTTCCTGTCATTGTGGCTTTTTGGTTTTTTAGAACCTCAGATAAATGTAACCATATTATTTGGTATTTTGAGAATGGCTTCTTTCACTTAGCATAATGCTTTGGAGACTCATCCACATTACTGTATCTCCCAGTAGTTCTTTCCTTTTTATTGCAGGCTAGAACTCCAGGTATGGATGTACAACAATGTATTTATTCATTCCCATTCGAGGAACATTTGGGCTTTTCTGGGTTTTGCTTGTTCTACCATAAATACTCACATAACACTCTTTGTGTGGACATTTCATTGTGGTTTTCATGTGCATTCCCTTAGTAACTAATAATGTTGAGCATCTTTGCATATGCTGTTGGCCATTCATACAATTTATTTGGTAAAGTGTCTACAAATCTTTCACCTACTTTTGTTGTCAGATATTTATCTTATTATTGAGTATGAGTTCTTTTTATATTATGAATACATGCCTTTCATAAGATATATATTTTGTCAATATTTTCTTCCTTTCTGTAGCTTGCCTTTTCTTAACAGTGTATTTTGGAGAGCAAATCTTTTTAATTTTAATTTTTTTATTATCTTTTTTCTCTTGTGGTTCATGTATTTTGTGTCTTAAGAAGTATTTTCCTAAATCAAGATCACAGAGATATTTACCTATGCTTTCTTCTATAAATTTTATAGTTTTAGCTTTTACATTTAGGTGCACAACCCTTTAATTTTTAAAGGATTCATGTGGCTATTCAATTTTTCTAGCACCATTTATTACAAAGATTATCCTTTCTTTCATTAAATTACCTTGAAAACTTTGTCAAAAATAAATGGACTACATGCATATGCATCTATTTGGGAAATATCTGTTTGTTTCCATTTTTCTATATGTCTATCTCTATGCCAACACCATGATATTAGATAACTGCAACTTTAGAGTAAAATTAGAAATCAGATAGAACAAAATACTCTGATTTTGTTCTTTTTTAAGATTTGTTAATTTTAGGACTTTTAGAATTGCATATAAATTCTTGAATTAACTTGTCACGTTTTAACAAAAAGTCACTGGGATTTTGATAGATATTGTGTTGAATCTATAGGTCAATTTAGGGAGATGTGATATTTTAACAGTAATTAGTCTCCCAATCTGTGAACATGGTTTATGTCTTCATTTATTAATTAAAATATTTTATATTTTAATGCCATTGAAAGTTTTTTAAATGCATTAAAATAGCATTATTATATTAATTTCAAATCCCAATTGTTGGTTGTGACTATATAAAAATACAATTAATTTTTTAATATTAACCTTGTATCCTGCAACCTTGCTAAACTTATATATTAGTTCCAGTAGCTTCTTTGTAGACTCTTGAGTTGTTTTTTTTAAATGTAGATGATCATGTCATCCACAAATAAAAACATTTTCCTTTCCAATCTCTATATCTTTTGTTTCTTTTTCTTGCCAAACTGTACCAGCTAGGAACCACAATAACACATAGAAAGAAAGGAGTATGTGTGAACAGGAGAGGGAACTAGAAGTGTACTGTTGAAGGTTGCTTACACTAGGCCTGAAATGATTTGTCATCTGACAATATAGACTGTTGTATTAGTTATCTACTGCATGACAACAAATTACCCCCAAACTCAGCAGCTTAAAACAGCAGTAAACATTTATTACCTCACACAGTTTCTGTGCATCAGGATGGGCTTGGCTGGGTGGTTCTGACTCAGGGTATCTCATGAAGTTGCAGTCAAGATGCTGAAAGGGGTTGCAGTCGTCTGGGCACTTTACAGGGGCTGGAGAATCTGCTTCTAGATTCCACATGGCCCCCTCATGTGACTGGAGAGTCGGTGCTGGGTCTTGGCCAGAGATCTCAGTTTTTCTCCATGTGAACTTTCCATAGGTGTTGAGTGTCCTTGGGGCATGGCAGTTTGCTTTCCTCAGAGGAGCAATGCAAGAAAGAACAAGTTAGAAGCTGCAATATCTTTTTGATCTTGCCTTAGAAGTCTTACTCTGTCAGCTCTCCACATGCTATTGTTTACATAGTTTAGCTCTATTTGTTGCAGGATGAAACTATATTAGGGCTTGAACACTAGAATTCAGAGATCACCGAGGAGCATCTTAAGCAGTGGAAGCTGCTTAACACAACTGTGCTAAGTGTCCTTAACATATACTTCTACATGTGTTACAAAGCCAGCTATACAATATTTCTATTTTGCTTTAAGCAGTCAGATAAAATCTCTTTATCTGTTAAAAAGACTTGAAAACTAATAAAATTAAGTATTTTATATTTAGCCACAACATATTTACTATTTCTGGCATTTTTCATTCCTATACAAAGATACAAATTTCCATCTGGTGTCATTTTTCTTCTGCCTAAATAACTCCCTTTAATATCTCTTAGAGTTAGTCCACTGACATTAAATTTTGTGCGCTTTTGTCTGGAAAAGTGTTTATTTCACCTTTATTTTTCAAAAATCACAAAGTTAGATATAGAATTCTAGATTGACAGTTTATTTTTCTTTCAACATTCTGAGGACTGTCTTCTGGCTTGTGCAGTTTCTGATGAGAAGTTTCTATTGAGACAGTGTCTTTTTTTTCCAAAGGCTGCTGTTAGGATTTTCTCTTTGTCACTGGTTTTCTAAAATCTGATTATAAAGTGCCTTGGTATGGTTTTCCTTATGCTTTTCATTCTTAGGATTTGTTGAGTTTCTTGGATCTGAGAATTTATACTTTGTATCAGATATGGACAAAAATTATGCCATTATCTCTTCAAATATTTTCTACCCTCTTTCACCTTGCTCCTGCAATTCCAGTTATAACCATGCCAGATCTCCTGATATTGTTCCTCTGGTCACTGATACTCTGTCCACTTTTCTAGCAGCCTTTTTTCTCTCTGAGCTTCATCTTTGCTAAGTTCTACCGCTCTGTCTTCAGTGTCTTCTGCAGCGTCATTTTTTCTGTGTGTCTAATCAGGTATCGATCCATCCAGTCTTTCTCCATTTCAGATATCATATTTTCATCTCTATAAATTTGATTTCGGTCTTTTTCTATTAGTGATATTTCTCTTCATCATGTTCGTGTTTCCCTCAACCTTCTTGATGACATGAAGCATATTTATAATGGTCAATTTTAGTCATTCCATTACCTCTGTCATTTCTGATTCTGTTTCTATTGATTGCCATTTTTCTTCTGATTATGGATCATGTTTCTTATTCTTTCTAATGTCTGGTGATTTTTTATGGGACATTGAAACCTTATCTAATTGGGTGGTAGACTTTGCTGTATACCTCTTAATAGTGTTGTGCTTTCTTCTGGAACACAGGTAAGTTACTTAGAATCAGTCTAATCCTTTTGAGGCTTTTAAACTTCATTAGGGAAATCCAGGGCTTATTTTAGTCTAGGAGTAATGTAGCCTGACTACTAACTTCACTACTAAGAGACTCTTCTGAGGATTCTATTCAATGTCCCATATAATATGATTTAATAAAGTCTTTCCAGGGAACACAAACTCTTCCCAGCCTTCAGGAATGATTCGGCTTGTTGCTTTTCAGTGGTTCTTTCCCCTGCCTGGGGTAGTTTCCTCTCTCACATGCACATATTAATACACAGACAAAGATTCAAGAGACCCCTTTGTAGATCTGTAGATTCGTATGCTCTTTCTTCCTTCCTCTCACTCTCTCTCTCCCCTCTCTCACTCTCTCGCTTTCCCTCCCCCGCAAAGAAACATTTCTAGCCATCTTATCCTTCCTGAACTCCTATCTCTGTCCCCTGCACTAAGCTAGACCATCAGGCTATGTTTTAGTTTTCCCTCCATCCACTGAAGCCTGAAAACTGCCTCTAGATGGCAAGCCAAGCTAGAGCAATAATAAGGTGCAATTTGTAACTTGTTTTCCTCTTCTCAGGATTTCCAGTGCCTTTTATCTAAGGGCTGAAAAACACTGTTTGTCCAATTTTCTAGTTGTTTAAGGTAGTAAGTAAATCCTGTCCTTGTTTCCCCATGGCCAGGGCAGAAGTGTTCTCCTGAAACCATAATTATTTAAATATCAAGCTGCTTGCTGGACACCTCTTCCTGCAAATACAAGACATCTCTAATTGAAAATATAATAGGCAAACTTAACATATATAATGTTCACCTCTGATCTCTCGTGCATGTCCGAATCAACTACACCTGCCCCTTTCAATATTCCCCATGTCAGTTAATGGCAACTCCATCCTTGCGGTTATTTGGATCAAAATTTTGAAACTTCTCTTTCAAACTCATTACCTAAGTCATCGGCAAATCCTTTCAACTCTTGTCTTCAAAATTATATCCAGAATCTAATCCTACCGCAACCATCCTATTTTACTCTAGTTCATCATCTCACTTTCCCTACATTATCGCAATAGCACATGTATTAATCAAGTTTACTGCAATAAACCTGAATAAAAAAGTATCCCCCCAATCTCAGTGGCTTTCAATGCAATTAATTTCTTGCTCATAGGTGCAATTTCTTGCACAAGTTTGCTGTGGCTCTGGTATGCTTACCTCAGCTTTGCTGGGTCACCTTGCCTAGGCCCTAGGCTGCTGGTCAGTTCATGTCGGCTCCATGTCTCTCATTGTGGGGCCCAGGCTAAAAGAGCACCGGCTACTGCAGATATTCTTTTGGGAAAAGCACAAAAGGGTGGAAGAAACTTGCTGTGTCTTTTAAAGCTTCACCTCTGGACTAGCACATCGTCACTTTTCATTCACATTCCATCAACTAACGCAAGTCAAATGGCCAAATCCATTGTTGGTGGGCCAGGAAAATTTACTCCACCCAAGGGAGAGGAGAACAGTAAGGGAACAATAAGGTACCACAGCCTCCTTATTGGTCTTCCCATTCTTTCCCTTGTCCTTTCAGTCTGTTCTCAATATAGCATCCAGAATGATTCTTTTAAAACACACAAAGATCCTCCTTTGCTAAAAACCCATCAGTGACCACCCATTTCACTCACAGTCCATACAGTGATCTACAAAGCCTCAATCCTGCACCTGGTCATTTCTATGACTTTGTTTTCTCCCAATGCTGCGTCACTCTCCTAGTCCCAGCAACATAGGCCTCCTGCTAAGCTGGAACAGGCCAGGCAAACTCCCATCTCAGGCCTTTGCACCTGCAATGCCCTCTGTCTGAAACATTATTCTCCCAGATTTCTCTCACCCTTTTCACATCTTTGCTCAAATGCAACCTACTTAGTGAGGTCTTCCAAGAGCACCTTATTTAATTTCAAACCCTTCAATACTCCCTAGCCTTATCTGCAGTATTTCTCTCCATAGCAGTCATTATGCTTTATTTATGGTCTGTCTCCTCCCACTAAAATTTGAATTCCAAGAGAGAAGGTAATTTTTGTATGTTTTATTCACTTCTGTGTCCCCTGGAATAGTGCCTTATACATAAGAGATACTCAATAAATATTTACTGAATGGATTAATAAGTTAATACAAACAAGGCTGCTCCATTATTATAAATAAATTCTCTCAACAGACAGAGCCAGTCATCTCACCAGGACAAGTCTGATTTTCTATCTGCACCTCTTCTTTGAATCCCAGACACACACATCTAGACTGATAAAGAAGTTTAGGAATCCCAGGGGAGCAATGGGAAAAAAACCTTAAGGATTATTTTAATTAGTAAGAAATAATATCTTTGAAGAACCCATTGCAAATTTAAAATGTGTGCAAATGGGAATTATACAATCTAGGAACCTCTCGAAAGAGTACATATTAGGACTACATATAGGTATGGGATACATATATATGACATATGGAGCATGTATATATCATATATATCACATATATGTGTATACGTCATATATGACATATACATATATGTGTATATATCATATATGCCATATAGGTTTGTCCCATATGTATATGATATATTTGGGATATAGATTTAATATATGTATGGGACATATATTCATGTATATAGGACACATATATGGGACACATATTATATATATGGAGCAGGGTGGATATTCATATTAAAATTGAAGACAATTCTGTCCCATGGTCTCTGAGGGAAGATAGACTTACTTAGAAAATAAACTGTGAGGACCAATAAAATAAGGTATGCGAACATGCTTTGTGAAGCTTAAAGGAAATCAAGTTTAAAAAGAAATATAAACTACCAGTATGATAATAAAATATTTATTGCTAAAAGTCAGAGCAACTAGTTGGGAAGCTGGGTTTACCGTGGCATCTATGTGCTCAGGAGGATAGAAGAGTTGGTGCCACTAAGAGGACACATGGCCTACCTGAGCCTCCCCACAGCCAAGGGTACTGGTAGGGATGGAGATATGGAGTGTGGGAAGGAATAAAAGATAGCTCAGTAACATAACTGATCAGGGACAGGAAGGTCTGGCCTCAGAGTCTATGCCACATCTCTGAGCCCGTGGTGCTCTAACCTCAGTGGGAAAAGGAATCACCTGATTCTTGCTGCAAACTCAGATTCCCTCCCCACCCGCAGAGATTCCGACAGTGTAAATGTGGGCTGGAGGTCGAGGAATGTGCTGTCAATAGACACCACCGGCAGCTCTTACGGTGTGGCTGGAGAACCAGGCTTGAGAAAGCACTGCTCTAAGCTCAAGCTGCTCCCTGCGATGGTCCTGCTTCCCAGCTTCATTTTAGGTGCTTTCTTAATAATGGCCACAAGGTGGCATGAGTAATACTTAACTCCAAAAATACAAAACCGAATATGCTCATAGGAATTAAAGTTACATTACCCAGAATATGTATCTTTAGTTCACAATGGAGACAACAAAGATTTTCCCAAATAAAAGTTTGGGAAACTAAACAAGGAAAAAGGCAGCCCACACCACAACTACTATCACCACCCCAATCGCTGACACCACGTGAGATACACATTTTGAGAAATCTTTTTCATTAGAGAAATCTTTTTCTAATTTTAGCATGTGAAAGCACAGTTTGCAGATTATTCTGGAATTTTCTTCAGGTCTTTGGTTGCTTGTTTGTTTGCTTTTCAAATATCTGTAGTCTACTGAGCTTTCCCTCTGAGAATGGCAGTGATAGCGGCCTCATAAGTCTCCAGACATTTTATTTCAAGACTTCACACAATGGGGCTAGGACAGGTGGATAGAGCCTGTAATCCCAGCACTTTGGGAGGCCAAGACGAGAGGATCACTGGAGACCAGGAGTTCTAGACCAACCTGGGCAACATAGTGAGACCCTGTCTCTACAAAAAATTTTAAAAATTAGCTAGGCGTGGTAGCACATGACTGCAGTCCCAGCTACTGGGGAGGATCAGTTGAGCCCAGGAGTTCGATGTTACAGTGAGCTATGACCGTTCTACTGCACTTCAGCCTGAGCCACAGAGTGAGAAAAAAAAGTCCACATGATGTATCTTTATTATGCTTCTCCCATCCTATCAGATAAGCCTCTGAGTTCAAGACTGTGAGGAAGTGATTGGTCAATCACCTGGGAACCACGTCCTACCAGGGGAGAGAAGGCAACAAGCCAAAGACAGGCAGAAGAGGCAGCAGCCTGAGAAGACGGAAATGAAGAGACCTTCCCAAGTTCTCTCTTCTTCCCAGTTCTCCTGTGAGGTGAGGATGGCTTCTGTAAGCTCTGAAGAGCAGGCCACGTCTAAGGAGCAGTCAGTTATTTGTTAGTCAATATGTTCTGATTTTCCACTGTTATCCCAGAACCACTAATTAAATGCTTGTTAGTAGCTACAGTGCGGTCTCCACTGTACTGTGACAAATTCAGGAAGGGTTGTATGCCCGAGCGAAGCCTGGGTGCTAAAGACGGAGATATGGACATCTTCCCGGGTGCCAGGGCGCGGGTGGCAACAGTGATTAGTGAGATCCTCAAGGGTCGGAGGACAGAAGTCCTTGGTGCAAGGTCCAGTTGTCCCTTCTTCCGCAGATCCTCACTCTACTGCCAACTTTCAAAGTATTAGTGAATAAGTTTCCTTTTAAGAGACATCAGAATTCTGATTCTATACAAGATTTCTTACAGGTTGGCACAATGTCTCTGTATTCTTAGCACCCTCTGTGTTTTCCACAGAATCGTACTTTTTTTAACAATTCCCTTTTCAAAAAAAAGCAGAGCATTTTCCTAATCATTCAAAACTATAACCAAGTTACTCGAAAAGCATTAATACTTAAAAGTACTCTTCAAGTTTTTGAAAATAAAGCCTGGATTTCACAAATCACAGCCTGAATTCTATTCTTTACTCACTGGTAGGGATGTGGCTGGAGAATAATGGGCATTCGCACTGTGCTTTCTAATTGCAAAGCAGCACGTCTCAAGAACTAAGTTTGAGTTCTCATAAATAGAGAGCTCAAAATCTATGCCCAGAATTAAAGAAAATTAAAACCAGTGATGAAAACATGTTGTACCAGGAAAGTAAGTCCTCATAAAACATGACAACCTACAATTTAGTGGGCTCAGAATTAGTCTAATCTTTTAATCTCCAAATATCCCTCAATATTAAAAGCCATCATACAAAGGTACATATATCAATCAGGTGAAATGATTCACTGAGGCACCCAGAGAATTTTGGACTCCTGCCAGCTTCCTTAAGTCTGCAACACTATCCAGAAAAGGAACTAGGCGCGGAAGTCTACATATAATTTTCTGAACTTGATTGTTAAGACTAAACTGGTTATACGTGTCTAGCTTCTCCAACAGGTCAGACATTCATATAAAGATGATGGAAATATACTATTTATTTATGCACATCTGTACAGGGCTGTATAAATATAATAATTATTTATTGAGACCAATATAGAAATATTCATGATCCCCCACTAAAACAGTGCCAAACATTTAACAAGCTCTATTCTCTCTTCTAGGTCACTGTCTTAGATTGTGGTTTATACTATTAGATATGGCATCAACTCTTTGATGTCACCAAGGTAGCCTTTAGTTCAGTGCTCAAAAATACTAAATTAGTGGTATTTCTGGACATTGACAACCACAGTGATAAATTCTGGACATTGACAACCCTCTAGAAGAAAAGCCACATATTTCTGTATGTCCTCTAATATGGCACTTTTCAAATTTTATTCTATGAATCACCTAGAAATCTTCTGAATCAATAAACATGCGTGAAGCTTGAGATCCTGGAGTGCTAGCAAGTTCCCCCAGGTGATGTCAGTGCTGCTAGCCCATGGACCACATTTTCAGTAGCACAAAATAGGAAATCTGCCATGTCTCAGATACTGTGGTCTAAGTAAAATTGCTCCCCCTGGTAGTCTAACGAGTACCTATTGAATACAGACACATTTAATCAAAATGGAAGTAATTAAAAATCTTCCCGTTGGAATATATATATTTCCACCAAATACCAAAAACAAATAAGACAATATTTTACTGTTTTAGAAATCTTTAATCTTGTATTGAAGTAGGAAAAAAACCATACTGAAGAGGAGGTACCAGATTGAAGGGAGAGAATTAGAATTACTGGAATAATAACTGGAATAATGAATTAGAATAAGAAATTGAAGATAAAACCAAAAGTTTCAAAAAGGTGAGGCAGCACAATCAGACAGGAGCAGGAATAGAAAATAAGTAACAAAATGAAGGTAGAACAGGCAGAAGAATTTTGGGGAAGAGTCTTTGGGAAGGGAAAAGAAATATTAATATTCTTAGTCCACATTTCAAACAGCTCCAAGTAAGCAAACCAGTGATGCTGGGAATCATTTGGCCTCTGTTTTCTTTTTTTATTTTTTTCTGTTTCTACCTCTGCTCAGTTCCAACAAACTAAAGAACATCTCTTTCATCCTTGATGTATGACTGCAACTGTTAACGAAAGCTAAGTTATAATCTACCCTCCAGGCTAGTGTTTGTAAAAAAAAAAAAAACCATTTTGCTGGTTATCAGCCCTCCCCACTGTGATGAAATCCTTCCTGGTGTATCATTTCACTTCTTTACAGTAATTTCTTAATTCCAGAAAAAGATCGAATTTCTTCTCAAAACAAATCCTTTATGTGGTATTGTAAAGAAAAGGAAAAGACTTGCATGCATCCTATTTTAATCATCTATTATGAAGAAAGTCACTAAAACCAGCCTTTCAAAACAGCTTATGTCAAAACTTGGGATATCTTGAAACCTAAAGAGTAACTTTTATTTGTTCTACACAAAATAACCTTTCACCTAATTTAAACAATTCAAGTGAAAGCTAACACCATAATTCCAATGTATAATTCTTTCCAAATCCAAAGAAGGAAATAGTGTCTTTTCGCCACCGTTCTGTCACCAAGAGCAAGAGAAGAGATCACAGAATATGAGGTAGAGGAGACACGCACGGGATCTTCCTGGAGAGCTGTAAAGCCCCCCTATTTCAAGAGAAGCAGCAGCTAATTAATGAGACGGAGCAACAGGGATGTGAGGATGCCAGAAAGAAGGACTCCCAATCAGTGCCCATTGAAGGAGAGTGCTGTTGTGTTCTCAGCAGCCCAGCTGAAAGCACCTTTCCTAGAAATACGAATGAAACTCTAAAAGGACATTAGCATTTATTATATTTTCCATTTTTGGTGCCTTACAAAGTGTTTGGTAAATAGTGTGAACAGTGGGAACTTAATGTATAACTCAAGATTTTTCAAGGCCTAGAATCATGGTAAATGCAAGAAAATTAAAATGTTTGGATTTTTTTGTCCCTGAAATTAGAAAAAAAAAGTCAAAGTTAAGGAAAATAGTATTTATTAGCAATTGTATTTAATAAGGATATGCCTAGAGCGTCTGTGCATTCGTTTACTTTATCTTTTCCACTTTATAGTACCATGTTTATATCTAGCAAATATATTTCAATGGTGAAATATACATACTATGTATGTTTTATGTTCATAGAAAAATATATTGCTAAATAAAGTGTTAACAATGGTTATTCAGTGTTAAAATGGTTATTCAGGAGTTAAAACAGTGGTACTCTAGGAGATCTGAGGAAGGCTTTCACTTATGACGTTATCCACATCTGTTGGATTTTTATGCATAAATATGACTTTTTATTATAAGGGAACCCCCATTGTGCTTCCTCATGTTTACCTAAAGGGACTATATTAATGTTTTATGCATCCCTCCCTGCCTTTACAGGTTCTTCCCAGAAATCATCTGATAAATGAATTAGAACAAGGAATGGAGCCAGCTCACGGGCCCTTTCTCAATCTTTTCATAGACGGTCTGTCAGCTGGAGGCATGCATTTCCTTATGGTGTTCAGTGTCTGCGACACCCCCTTTTAAGTTCCCCATTTCTTGACTTCTGCAAACACAAGTTAGTAAAACCACACAAAAGAGCAAAGACTTTGTCTCTCTTATCCATTACTGTATCTCCAGCATCTCGAACAATGCCTAGCACACATTGAGCATTCCATAAATAAATATCTTTTGAATAAATTAATCCTCTCTGCTTTCCTCTATGTGGTGAGAGGCCTGCCACCTCCATAGAGGCTGGCAGCTGTCCATCTGTGCCCATGACTAAGGCAGTTGATCTAATTCAGAGACGAAGTCTGACAGTCTACTGTGGCTGCACTCCCAGGCCGTGTGCTCCAATTCAGCGCAGTCAGCACTAGAGCTGCCATTAGAGCTCTACCTGCTGGCTACTGCGTTTATCCCTCACTTGGCTCCAAGTTCAAAAGGAGAAGAAAGGTATTATTTATTAGGTGCCCTAATACCCCTAACACTTTTATCATTAAAAATTTTAATTTTAAAGTGGATTTATTTTATTAGAGAGCTGTATTAAGCAGTATGGAGATACCTCAAAGAACTGAAAGTAGAACTACCATTTGATCCAGCAATCCCCTTACTGGGTATTTACCCAAAAGAAAGAAAGACCATTTATAAAAAAGACACTTGCACTCAAATGCTTATAGCAGCACAATTCACAATTGCAAAGATGTGGAAACAACCTAAGTGCCCATCAATACACGAATGGATTAATAAAATGTGGTCTATATATGCCATGGAGTATTACTCAGCCATAAAAAAAATGATGAACTACCTATTATATTATCCTGGATGGAACTGGAGACCATTCTTTTAAGTGAAGTATTGCAAGAATGGAAAAACAAAAACCACATGAACTCACTACTAAATGGGAACTAATAGATCAACATTCATGTACACATATGGTAGTAAAATTCAATGGAAATTTAGCAGGTAGGAGGTGGCAGGAGGGGATGGGTAAATTCACACCTAATGAGTGCAATACATACTATCTGGGTGACGGACACACTGTAACTTTGACTCAATCTGTACAAAAGCAATTCATGTAACCAAACCATTTGTAACCCCATAATATTCTGAAACTTGTTTAAAAAGCCATGTTAACTAAATCATGTGTTTCTATATTACTCTCCAACACTCACGAGTAGAGAGCACCTGTCCAATAAGCAAATCTATTCATTACTCAATGCGCCATGGAAAAGGAGGACAGTGAGGCATGAGAGCCCTGCAGCCTTCTCACTTGCCTCTTGCTATGGTCTGAATGTTTGTGTCCCCCCAGAATTTATATGTTGAAACCTAATCCCCAATGTGGTGGTATTAGGAGGCAGGGCCTTCGGGAGGTGAGGTCATGAGGGCAGAGTACTCATGAATAAGATTAGTGCCCTTATAAAAGAGGTCCCAGAGAACTGCCTTGCCCCTTCTACCATGTGAGGACACAGCAAAAAGACAGCCATCTGTGAACCAAAAGGCAGTCCCTCACCAGTGAGTCTGCTAGTGCCTTGATCTTGAACTTCCCAGCTTCCACACTGTAAGAAATAAATTTCTGCTGTTTATAAGCTAGTCTGTCTATGCTATTTTGTTACAGCAGCCTGAAGAGAGTGTTCCCAAAGACCATCCAACATGGGCTCTGACTTTTTATTTTTTTAATTTTAATTTTTTTTTTTTTTTGAGACATGGTCTCACTCTGTCACCCAAGCCGGAGTGCACTGGCATCATCATAGCTCACTGCCACCTTAAATTGCTGGGCTCAAATGATCCTCCTGCCTCAGCCTCCTGACTAGCTGGGACTATACAGGTATGCACCACCACACCTGGCTAGTTTTTTAAATTTTTTTGTAGAGCCGGTCTCACCATTGCCTAGGCTGTTCTCGAACTCCTGGCCTCCAGAGATCCTCCTGCCTTGGCCTCCCAGAGTGCTAGGATTACAGGTGTGAGCCACCTTGCCCAGTCTGGGCTCTGACTCTTAATTCCTTTCCTCTCAGAGTATCTGTGGTCCAATAAAACGTCTCTGCCCCTATAAGGCAGGTGTGAGAGGGTACTATGTTTGGCATAAAGGAACACTGAGCTCCCGCCTTTTAAAAGGCAAATATACTTCTGACTTTTCTTGGTTCTAACAAAGACAATGGCCATCCAGCATATTTCAGAGGCCCAGATACCTTCACATGCATCCTTGTGAGGCCACTTCCCCAATCCTTGCTGCGATTCCTGTGTATTTGCCCACTAGAGACCAATGAAATACACAGTTTGGCTCCTCCCAGCTTTTCACAAATACTTCTTACATAGGGTTGTAGAATCCTGGGGTCAGCTGCTGGAATCTCATGCCTAGAGGTTAATAAACAGGTCCATGGTGTGCCTTGCAAAACTGCACCCATTGACCACACAGGACATGCATATTCATTTAGGCCACCAATGGCCTCAGGGATTGTTCATTGACTTAGAAAGAGAGAGAGGCCACATTTTTGTGAGGGAATTATTAGCACTATTTTCCTTTCTATTTAGAGCTTGAAGGCAGCAGGGCCATGTACCACAAACAAAATTCAAAGAAAAATAACAAATAAAAGATGACTACTGTTAAGATGTGGAAAGGGATGTTTTGAGATGGGGCAGCAGTGCTGAATACACCTCTTTCCTGTTCCTGATGGTTCAAAACCATACTATCCACTTGCCAGATTCTTTTAGAGAAGTTAGACTCACACCCTTCCCAAATTTTAAAGCCTAGAAATACATTTTCCAGCAATAAGGTAACTAGCAACAAAATTACGCTACTATCAAGCAAGTTGGAAGCAGTATGGAATTCATTTTAAATGGGGTATTAGCTGAATACTAAAATCGATGGTTTAAAAATCCCAGAATAATTTCATCCATTTGATTTACCCGTAATTTAAGAGAGTCATTAGCTTCCTAAATTCTTAAATTTTCAGGGCTTATAAAAGCTATACAACCTGGCTATCCCAATCACCAGATAACGTCAGAACATGTTTTAAGGGATTAATAAAATGCCTGAGTTGCCTGCTGGAACAGAGGGAGGAAATAGAGCGAGGGAAAAAAACAAAAGACAAAAACAAAAATAACAATACCAGTGTCCTAGTCACCTAGTAAGCTTTCAGACAGCCGGCCTACCGCAGATTCCAGTAGGATTTCTTCCTTAACCTGATTCTCTTTAGGTGTGATAATGTGTATGGAACCCTACCGTCAAGGTTTGAGTGAGTCATCGGTTTGTTCTATATCTGGCAAACCACCCAGTGCTTTCCACAGTCTCTTCTCTTGAAATTCCGAGTGGAACGAGTCACGAAGCCATATAACCGCAGACAACATTATGCCAACGTAGGCCAACTTCCTAGGAAGATGAAAGTCCCCAGTATTTTAACGTGCTGGTAATTTATTGTAAAAGGACACTTTTTCTTTTGTTGTTTATTTATTTGTTTTGAGGGGAACCTAAGTAGAAAATTTCCTTAGATATATTTCCAACTTGGGTAGTGATGTACAGTAGCTAAGAGACTAGACTTTGCCAGACAGAAAAGGAATCTGGCAGGTTCTGCCTCTTACTAACCTGTGTGACATTAGGAAAGTAACATCAGCTGAGCATTAATTACTCAGGTGCTATTAAAGTTGCTTCACTTGGATTAACTCATTCACTCCTCAAAAAGACCCTCTGAGATGGAAGCCTACAAATGAGGTTACTGATACAGAGGCAGTAAGTAATGTGCTCAAGACCTCAGAGCTGGTAAAATAAAGAATTGGGATTAAATTTATTTAGCCCTATTGCTAGACCCTGCATTCTTAACCACTTCATAGGTGGCTTTTAAAATTTTTTAATATGATTCACTATAAGAAACAATTTTTACTACAACCCATAGTAATAAACAGATCCACTACAAGAAATAATTTTTACTATCATCCACAGTAAGAAATATGTTCTATAACACAACCCATTACGCACACATATGTACATGTATTATATATAATACATATTATATCACATATTATATATTTTATATATGTATAATTGAAACCAAAATTTGATGAAACTACACCTATTCTTACAATGCACTGATATTTTCTATTCTATTCTATTGTTTAAAAACTGCTGGTCACTCCCTACAAAACTGATTTCGAAATCCACTGAGAGTCATGAGCTGAAGTTTGAAAAACAAGGGACTACATTTTTTTTACTACCTTAGAAGTTTTGAGAGGATTAAATAAGATAATATATGCAGAGCATTTAACAGAACTCCTGGCACATACTGTGTGCTCAATACATAGTAGCTATTATGATTGATCTTTTTGAAAACCAGATGTAATTATGGAAGGCAGGGACATTGAGGGGAAAATCCTGAATGGCTACACATGAATTTAGTGACAGTCAGGATCTGTCCTTGGCAGTGAGATGGGGAATTCCTTCAGTATCTTTAACTTGTACTGCAATGGAAATCTATATTTAGAAAGACAGCTGACTCATGGTTAACTCTTTTTCACTAAAAAACAGCAAATTACAAGTTGTTGTGCCTTTCTGCTGGAAACCTCAGTAATTACAACTTATTGATCTGTATTTATATCCTTACCCTGGATACAATGATCTATACAAAATTGGTCCTCAAAAGGAGTCCTGCTAGAAAGAAGTATTTCTTTCTTATTAATCCTTTATCAAATTACCACAAACCCAGTAGCTTAAAATAACACAAATTTATTATCTGACAGTTGTAGATGTCAGAAATTTGAGCTAGTTCTCACTGGGCTAAAATCAAGGTGTCAGCAGGGCTGGGTTCCTTTCTAGAAGTTCTAGAGAAGAATTCATTTCTTACCTTTTCCAACTTCTTGCTAGAAGCCACCTGCATTTCTTGGCTCATGGCCATTTTCTCCATCTTCAAAGCCAACAACAGTAGGTTGAATCCTTCTCACATTGAATCACTCTAATTTTGACACTGACTCTTTCACCTCTCTCTTTCATCTTTGATTTAATTACATTGTGTCCACCTGAATAATCCAGGATAATCTCCCCATTTTAAGATCCTTGACTTAATCATATCTTCAAAGTTTCTTTTGCCATGTAAGGTCATATCAGAGGTTCTGGGTATCAGGATATAGACTTTTGATGCGGTTGAGGGGTGATATGGGCAACTATTCTGCCTAACACAGGGGACAAACCACACAAAATAGCAAATAAGATGTAATAACAACAATAACACATATCACTTACTGAACATTTGCTACATTGCAAGCATTGTGCTTTATTTGCCTTGACTCATTTCCTTATGGAGAAACCAGGGCTCCAGAAGATAATGCAAATTGCCCAAAGTCACACAGATAGAAAGTGGCAAACCCAGGTTTGCCTGGCTTCAAAGATCATGCTCCCTACCACTTCATTATGTATAACTAAGTACTAAATGTATGTACGATTGGTGGTTTGCAACTTCTCTTAATCAGTGATTCCTTTTACAATTTTGCCCCAGGGACCCTATTATTAACAATTTTGTAAATTAAAAAAAAATTATTAACCAAAGACAAACTTCTAATTGCAGTGTCTGATAGCCTTGAGCTAACCTCTTTATCTCTTTTTGGATTTATATAGTCCAGCCCCCCCCCAAAAAAAATGTGACTTAATATTTTATTTAACATATTTTGGCATAATTTTGGAATACTGAAAAGAGAAATTCAAATAACTACCTTCGTAGATGCCTGACAGGTTGTGCTAGATTGAAGCAATGATCTAAGAGTTCAGAGACGAAGATTGACGGTGATGGAGCAGTCAGAAGAAATGGGCTCTAACCTCAGTCTTGAAGAAGAAGAAATTTCAGATAGACCAGAGAAGAATGAAGAACACAAATGGTATCGAGGAAGTAGAAATAAGTATATGTAGGGAAAGACATAGGAAGCTTGTTAAAGAGAACTGGAAAAGAAGATTAATTAAAGGAGAATAATTAAAGCATTAAGCCTTTGAAAAACGGATTAATAAGGTTAAATTTAACCAGGCAGAAAAACACAGAATCTGGAAACTTCCTGGGCAGGAGTGCTTGAGCTTGGAGAGGTTAATCGGTACTAGAACAAAGAGCAAGGAAAAAGGAATTGGGGAGAAACTAGCAATCACAGTCACCTTCTGAGAGGGAGACTGGGTGGCTGGGAGACAGGAAAGGGGTGGAGACTAGCTTTTCACTATGTGTCCTTTTGATTCCTCTAGATTTTACACAATTCACATGTGTGAGACAGTAATATAGAAATAGGCATATGAATATAAGACCCAAAGTGCCATACAGTAAAACCCAGCATCTGCTCTTGGCATGCTCACGAAAAACCACTCCCCCATTCTGTCCCTTTCCCCATCATAAAGCTACTTCAGCTATTTTCTCACTGGCTTAAAAAATTACTTCTTCAGCCACTGTCTACCTACTTCATCCTAAGCAACAACTCCAAGTTGGTCTGGTGCCTAGACATTTTATATTGCTTTTATATGTTTGCCCAACTTGGATGAGAACCTACTTCAGAACTGACTCATAAATCTCACAGGTTGCCGTCATTTACCCCCAGCTTCCATGATCGGTAATAGAGTTGCACAGCCTACATAACTCGACCCAGCCCACGCTCCTGGCTCAGATGATGCCTGCCAACCAGTCTCATCCCCACACCCTAGGCTCCCACGTCATCACCAGTGCATTGGTATCAATATTTATCTTTTCAAATTAGTATGCAATTCAAAAGAATTTTTATCTCCTAGATCAACAGATACCCTATCATCATTCTAGTTTGGTTTTGTTTCTCAAGAGCCAACTAATGAAATGACTCAACTGTTGTTTTTGTGGGAAGATGTTGAACCTCTGCACTTTCTGAATAATCTGTGCTTCACTATTATTTGACTATATTTATAATATTGGAAACAGTCAAAGCCAGCACCCCATAATGCTGAGGCAGCTAACCTGTTGCATTAGTGCTATGACTGGTAACTGAGGCCAATGAAGGGTTTTGGAATTCTTTAAATGTTATGAGGCTTAGGGAAGGAGTACCCTTACAAAATGATTCCTTAATCATGTTGAGATGTAACTGCATTCAAAGCCAGGGTGTTATACTTGGGCTAAGAGATTAGATGTTATACATGAGATTATATAAACAAGCACAAGTTATAGCAGGCTTAGAAGAGATGACAAATCAAAACCGACTGGCACAGCTGAAAGCCAGTTTGGTTACCCCTTGGACATTTTGCCAATCTCCATGTGTAAGATCACACGGTACATTGTATGAATGAAAGTATTACACTCAATTAACTGATCTGCCTGTCATGTGTTAGTCAGTAGAGAAATATTTATTGAGCTCCCCACAGATGAGTAATTTTAGAAATTATGTTAATAGAAAAACATCCAAGAGTGGAATAATTGCTAAACCTCTAAAAACTGTTCTCTCTCCTCTTGGGACTCCTGGAAAGCAACATACTCTGTGTTTTTCCATATGTGCCTAGCACAATGTTCACCCTCAAAACAACACTCAACTAAAGAAAGCCTTAAAGCAGAAGCAAGGCCCCAAACTGAAACTAATGTGTCACAGTTCACGAAGCACTACCACATGCATTATCTCATTCACTCCTGCTGTAACTCTTATAAATGAGAAAAGTGAGTTTCAACAAGGATAGGCAATGAGGGTACTAAAATGGGACTGTGTTTGAAACTAAGCACGGTCCTGTTAATGTGTTTTTGTATGTGTGATTAAGGCCAAGCACACATTATGCAGACTTTTAGAGCTTTTCCACCTACCCACAAATTATAGACAAGAAAGTACGAACTCAGGATTATAGTATTCAACTCTTAAAACATTTTATTGCCACAGAGTGTAATAGGATACTGACTAGATTAACCATGACTATGGCTCCCTTGGAGCATGCAAGCCTTCTAGTGGTCCTGAAAGACGTGGTTCTCATTCTTAGTCTTTACAGCCCTCTCTAAAATGTACCACCCAGACTCTGGAACAACTTTCTTCTTGAGATACCAAATATGGTCCTCCTTCTTTGAACTGTACCTTCAGATCATCTTTTTCCATACGTTTTCCCCAATAATTTATACCCTACAAAATACTACTGATTCAATTCCTCATTCACTACCTCCCTAGTATTCTCCTAATTTTAGTATGAATATTACTAAATCTCTTTACAGTGTTTGTGTAAATAATTGTGTGCCTATATGTACATCTATGTACATTCCATTATAAGCTGCTTAACGAGTGACATATCTCCAACATTTAATTCAGATGTGTGCACCATTTGAGTAACTTGCTAAATAGAAATACATATAATGCCTTTATTCTAATGACTTTAGAATAAAGCAAATTACACAGCAAATATAAAGAAAGGTGCAAATTTATGATATTTGGGTCTGACACATGTCTCTGTCTGGGCTCTGAAATAGCACCAACATCACAGACAAATCCCTAGAGAAGTCAGAGGAGCCAGCTCTCTGCTTATGATACAGACAGAGAGGGCTCCTGGCCAAGTAATAGCTATTCTATGAACTTGTCAGTGTCCTCTAGCCAAAGATCACCAGGAACACATCTACAGTTCTACAAATGGGCTTATTAATACATTGCAAGGAGGAGAAATGAATACCATGGGGAACCATGGGGCATCCCAGTAAGAAGGTGTTAGAAACAACCTATTATAGGACTTGGGCCTGTGGTAGGTGATCTGGGACAGCATTCAGAGAAATGGGGATCTTCCCTGAACTGGATGTTGTCTAGAAGCATGGGTAATTCTCTGATTGGATACCCTAATAATTCTTATCTAAACATTGGAAGGAATGGAGTAGGGCTAATGCTATAATTGGAAAAGCAGCAGCAATTACTCATTATTAGCCAGGAAAAGGAGATGTTGCTCATTTTCATTGTTTGAACAATGTTTTTATTTTTGTCTGTTCAGACATATCATGAAGTGGTCTAATTTTTGTCTTGTTCCATTACAGTCACAAAGAGGTCCTGTGTATGAGGTTGATGTTCTCTGAAAGTGTTTATATTCAACAGAAGAACTCCACAGCTTCATTGTGAATGCCAGGCTAGCTCTTGGCTAGCAGGGATTGCTTTTCTATTTCTCAAACTAGATAGGAAAGTTTTGCTCAAAGGACAGAGCTGGCCAGAAAATAACAACCATTCTTGTTATTATTTACATATATTGACAGGTTTTTGTTTACAAATTCTTTTTGTATTCATTGTGTAACCTGAGCCTCTCAGAATAATCCTAGAAGATAAGTAGGCTGTAGTGCCTCCACTTTGCACAACTTCAGGACTCCACTCATAACATATTCCATGAGAATGACATCTAGTCAATGTGAATAATGGCCCCTGGCATTGTACAACAAAGCTACCCTGGCAGGGCAGACATTTCTATCCCCGTGACATATCTCCATATCCCCATGACAACTATGAAAACTGAATCAAAGAAGATTCCTGAGTTTCTTATTTCCCAATGAACCTTAGAGTTCTCTTATAGCAACCTGTTCAGCAGCTGATGTTAGAGCTCTAGTGTAGTCATAGTTTCCCCGTCCAGACAATTGCACCAGCATGCCTTGTTATGACCTAGATTACATAGGCTACCACAATAAATGCTCTGTCTTCTTCCACAACTACGTCTGTGCTTGCCTAAAAGAGGATGCTAAAAAGGTTATTGAACTTATAACCTCTTTCACAGTTACTTCTTAAGACAAAAAAAGTGTGTGTATGTGTGTACATTATTTAAAAAATTAACATACCTTAGTATATTTTATTTATAACCTAGAAGTGACAGACAGAAATAATTATTTCAAAATCTAAAAAATTTTTTAAAAGCAAAATATCCTGCTATATTCAGAGGCTGAAATTTTTAAATGCAGACTGAGCTACTAGTTACATATCCTTCCACATTCTTGGAAACTTGCCAAGTAAAATATCAAAGAAAAATGGAATTTCCCATGAAATATCTATGAATAAATCTTTGTCCCACACTGTCTTTTTGTAACTAGGAAATTCCCTCTTGTCACTAAATTTCTCTACTCGGACATTATAGAAAGTGAAACTGAAAATGAACTACCCCACTGATAAATCAAGCAGTTCCCAGAAAGAATACAAATTTTGATTCAGACAGATTTGTTCAGAAATCCTGTCTCTGTAATTTACAAACTGTGACTTCTGCCAACTTACCTAATCTCTATGGACCTTACTTTCATTAAATTACCACACATGTTCCCTCCCTATTATTGGAAAGTACCCTGGACTTCCCCCTATTAGAACCTGGGCTTCCTTATTAGAACATTTATCACACTGTAATCATATTAATATGTTCTGTTGTCTCTCTTCATTAGAATACTCAAATCATTTTGGAGGCAGGAACTACATGTATTTTCTTACCATTATATTTCCAGCACCTAGAAAAATAGCACACACACAAAAAATCTATTTATTTGTTGCCTTAGGGGAGGTAGCCTAGAAATCTGGGATATGGGGAAGGCCCACTTTTCATTTGCATACCTTTTTATTATGTTTTAATGTCTTGCTATGCCTATTTGGTCCATGTATTTCTTTTTAATTAAAAATCATAACGGAGAGTCAAGAAAAACGAAGAAACAGGAAAATACTGTCCAAATAAAATAACAAGATAAGTCTATAGAAACCAACCTAAGTTATTTGGAGTTATGTAATTTACCCCACAGGGAATTCAATATCATGATCATACAGATGCTCACTGAGGTCAGGAAAATAATGCAAGAACAAACTGAGAACTTCAACAAAGGGATAGAAAGTATTTAAAAAATACCAAACAGAAATCATAGATCTGGAGAATACCATAACTGAACTGAAAAATTCACTAGAGCAGTTCAACAGTAGACTAAATCAAGCAGAAGAAAGGATTGATGAATTCAAAGACAGGTCACTGGAAATCATTTGATCTGAGAAGGAAAAAGAAAAAAGAATGAAAAATGGTAAAGACAGCTTAAGAGACTTATGGGACACCATTGAGTGGAAGAACTTATGCATTATCAGTGTGCAAAAAGAAGAACAAAAAGCAAAGAAAACATATTCAAAGAAATAATGGCAGAACATTTCCCAAGCCTGGGGAAAGAAATAGCAAGATTCAGGAAGCCCAAAAGACACTAAAGATGATGAATCCAAAGAGATCCACACCAAGACATATCAAAATTAAACTACCAAAAGTTAAAGACAAAGAGGGTATGTTGAAAGTAGCAAGAGAAAAATGAATCATCACATATAAAGGAACTGCTGCACAACTATCAGTGGATTTCTCAGCAAAAACCTTACAGGCCAGAAGGGCATGGGATGATAATTCACAAAAAGACCTGCCAAACAAGAATACTACACCCAGAAATTCTGTCTTTCAAAAATGAAGGAGTGTTAGAGGCTTTCCTAAACAAAAGATGGGAGAATTTATCACCACTAGACCTGCTTTATAAGAAATGCTAAAGGGAGTTCTTTCAGCTGAAGGAAGAGGAGGCTAATTGGTAACATGAAAACATATGAAGGTATAAAACACATTAGTAAAATTAAGTACATTGTCAAATGCAAAACACTCTAATATTGTAGTGGATGTGACTAAATGAGTTATAGCTCTAGTTTAAAGATTAAAAGGTAAAACTATTAAAAACAACTAAGCTACAATAAATTGTTAAGAAATATAAATTATTAGAAAATGTAAAATGAGACATCAAAAACATAAAAGGTGGGAGGAAAAGGAATAAAAGTGTAAAGTTTGTATATGCAATCAAAATTAAGTTGTTATCAACTTAAAATAGCTCATTATAAATATAAGATGGTTTATGTAAGCATCAGGGCAATCATAAAGAAAAATCTATAATAGATACATAAAAAATACAAAGAAAAGATCTAAAACATGCCATAACAGAAAGCCATCAAAGCACTCAGGAAGAAAGCAAGAGAGGAGGAAAAAAACAAAGGATCTTCAAAATGGCCATAAAACAATTAACAAAATACCACTAGTAAGTCCTCACCTAGCAATAATTACTTTGAATGTAAATGGATTAAATTCTCCAATCAAAAGGCATAGAGTAGTAGAATAGATCTAAAAGACCCAACTACGTGCTATCTACAAGAAGCTCTTATCACCTTAAAGGGCACTTTTAGACTGAAAGTAAAGGGATGGAAAAGGATATTACAAGCAAATTAAAACCAAACAAGAGCAGAAGTAACTATACTTTATTTCAGATAAAATAGACTTTAGTGCAAAAGCTGCAAAAAGAGACAAAGAAAGTCATTATCTTGTGATAAAGGGGTCAATTCATCAAGAGGATATAACAATTGCAAATACATACACATGCAACATCAGAGCACCTAAGTATACAAAGCAAACATTAAGAGATCTGAAGGGAGACATAGATTGCAACACAATAATAATAGGGTGCTTCAATACCCTGCTTTCAACAAAAGACAGATGATCCAGACAGAAAATCAATAAGGAAACACTGGACATGAATTACACTTTAGGCCAAATGGACCTAACAAACATTTGCGGAACATTCCACCCAACAACAACAGAATACACATTCTTCTAAAGTGCACACAGAACATTCTCCAAGACAGATTATATGTTAGGCCACAAGAAGACTCTTAACAAATTTTAAAAGATTGAAATCATATCAATATCTTTTCTAATCTCAATGCTATTAACTAAAAATGACTAACAAGAGAAATCAAGGAAAATTAACAAAAATATGGATATTAAACAGTATGCTCCTGAACATCTATTTTATCAAAGAAAAAACTACTAAAAGAAGAACAAACTAAGCCCAAAAGTAGAAAGAAGAAAGATCAGAGCAAAAATAAATAAAACAGAAACTAGAAAAATGATACAAAAGATCAATGTAACTAAGAATTATTTTCTGAAAAATAAACAAAATTGACAAACCATCAGCTATACTAAGAAAAAAAGGGAGAAGATTCAAATAAACAAAAATCAGAAATGAAAGAGGAGACATTACAACTGATAATACAAAAATGCAAAGCATCATAAGAGGCTATTATGGACAGACATACACAAACAAATTGGACAACCTACAAGAAACGGATAAATTCCTTGAAACATATAACTTACCAAGACTGAATCTTGAAGAAATCAGAAATATGAACAGACCAATTAACAAGCAAGTATATTGAATCAGTAATTAAAACTCTCCCATCAAGGAAACGTACAGGACCAGGTGGCTTCATAGCTAAATCTTACCAGACCAGGTATTAGGGGAACTATTATAATACCAATCCTCTCAAACTGTTCCAAAAACTTGAGAAAAAGTGAATAGTGCCAATCTCATTTTACAAGTCCAACATTGCCCTGATACCAAAGCCAAAGTCACTACCAGAAAACTATAGTCCGATATCTCTAACGAACTTAGATGCAAAAATTCTCACCAAAGTACTAGCAAACTATATTTAACAGTATATTAAAAAGATTATTCACCATGATCAAGTGGAATTTATTCTTGGGATGCAAAGATGGTTCAACATAAGCAAATCAATAAATGTGATTCATCATATTAACAGAATGAAGAACAAAAACCATATGATCATCTGCATTAGTGCAGAAAAAGTATTTGACAAAATTCTCTAATACAGTCCTTTCACAATAAAACTCTCTAATAACATCCTTTTATAATAAAAACTCTCAACAACTTAGGTATAAAAGGAATGCTCCTCAATACAATAAAGGTCAAATATGACAAGCCCTAAGCTAACATCATAATGGTGAAAAGCTGAAGGATTTTCCTCTAAGATCGGTAAAAAAACAAGGATGCCCATTCTCACTCTATCTGTGCAATACAGTATTAGAAGTCCTAGCCAGAGCAAACAGGCAAGAAAAAAAAAAGGCATCCAAATAGGAAAGGAAGACGTGACATTGTCTGTTTGCTTATGAGATGATCTTATATGTAGAAAACCCTAAAGGATTGACAAACAAATTCAGTAAAGTTGCAGGATACAAAAGCAACTTATAAAAATCAGTAGCATTTCTATATATTAACAATGTACTGTCTGAAAAATAAATTAAGAAAATGATCCTATTTATTACAATAGCATCAAAAAGAAATACTGAGGTGTAAAGTTAAACAAGGAGGTAAACGATCTGTACACTGAAAACTATAAAACAATGATAAAAGAAACTGAAAATGACACAAATAAGTGGAAGTATATCCCATGTTCATGGAATAGAAGAATTAATATTGTAAAAATGATCATACTACCCAAAAGATCTACAGATTCAATGCAATCTCTATCAGAATTCCAATGTCATTCTTCATTCTACACAGAAATAAAAAAAATCCTCAATTCATATGGAACCACAAAAGACCCTGAATAGCCCAAGTAATCTTAAGCAAAAAGAACAAAGCTGGAAACATCACACTATTGGATGATTTAAAAATATATTACAAAGTATAGTAATCAATACATCATGGTATTGGCATAAAAACAGACACATCACCCAATGGCGTAGGATAGAGATCCCAGGAATAAACACACCCACGTACGGTCAATTGATTTTCAACAACGGTGCTAAGAATGCACAATGGAGAAAAGACATTCTCTTCAATAAATGGTGTTGTAAAAACTGGATAACCACATGCAGAAGAATGAAAATGGATGCTCATCACACCCTGTATACAAGAATCAACTCAAAATGGATTAGAGTTAAATGTAATATCTAAAACTGTAACACTAGTAGAAGAAAATGTTAGGGGGAAGTTCCGTGACATTGGCATGGGAAGAGATTTCTTGGATATGAGCCCAAAAGCACAGGCAATGAAAGCAAAAAATAGACAAATGGGATTGCATAAATCAAAACATTTCTGCATAGCAAAGGAAAAAATTAATAGAATGAAAATAAAATCCACAGATTGGGAGAAAATATTTACAAATCATACATTGAATAGGGCTAATGTGCTCATTTGACAGTATATATATTCAGATTGGATAAGGGGCTAACATCAAAAATATACAAAAAATTCAGCTACTCAATAAGAAGAAAACGAATAACCCTATTTAAAAAGTGGGCAAAGGACCTGAATAGACATTTCTCAAAAAAAGGCATACAAATGGCCAACAGATATATTTAAAAAAATGCTCAGTTATCTCTAATCATCAGAAATATGCTAATTAAAACCACAATGAGATATTACCTCACATCTATTAGACTGGCTAGTAACAAGATAAAAGACAACAAATGTCAGCGAGAACGGGGAGAAAAGGAAACCTTTTACACTGTTCGTGGTATTATAAAGTAGTACAGCCATTTCGGAAAACAATAAGGAGCTTCCTTAAAAAACTAAAAATATGATCCACCAAGTCATCCAGCAATTCCACTTCTGGGTATATATCCAAAGGAACTGAAGCAGTCATGTTGCAAAGATGTCTGCACTCCTGTGTTCACTGCAGCATTAGTCACAATAGCTAAGATATGAAAATGACCAAAGTGTCCATCATTGGAAGAATAGATTTTTAAAATGTGGTATATATACCCAATGGAATACTATTCAGCCTGTAAAAAGCAGGACACTCTGTCATTCGCAACAACATGGAGGAATCCTAGAGGACATTATACTAGATGAAATAAGCCAGGCACAGAGGGACACATACCACATGATCTCACTTACATGTGGAATCTAAAAAGTCAAACTCCTAGAAACAAAGAGTAAAACAGTGGTTACTAGGGGCTGGGAGTAGGGGGGATTGGGGAGATGTCGGTCAAAGTACACAAAATTTCAGTTAGAAATTTTCCCTAGTGCTGCCTACTACTCTACCCAGCTAATCAGAGCTTTTAATGTATATTACTTCTTTTCCTTCTTTTGCTACTATTCTTTATGTGTTGGGCTTTGTCAAGGGACCCTGAGGAACAGCGTAGCTGAGTCTTGAGAGACATAATGTCGCTAATCCTGAGTTTCCTGACTTAATGCCATCAAATACCACCAGAATCCTTTCTCCCATCTCCTACCAATACGCACTTTTTAAGCAAGCAAGATTCCTTGCATTGAATACTTTCCAAGATTTTAGTTGCTGATTTTCTTATACTGAATGACCACAATAAATCCTTTAGTCTGCTTAATGAACTTCTATTCCTTTATCTACAAAGTTCAGAGCATGCTAATGAGGAAAAATTTGAGTCAGAATTTATATAACAATTGCATGTTTTCTACCAGATTATACTCCATTTTTCTAATTTTAAACATAATTTTAACATATTGTTAAGTCTTTAAAATTAGAAAAACGAAGTATAATCTGTCCCAATGTATAATATGTCCCAATGAGCAAGTAAAATGAGCAATTTTCCCAGGCTATATAATGTGAAAAACAAAGGAAATTTTTCTAAAGTTTTACAATTTAAATGAAAAATATTCTCTAGATACCAATTTATCTGGTTGGGAGCTCTTTAGTTATCTTTAGATTCTGAACTTGCTTTGCTCTGATCTCTATTTTTATTGAGCTGAAAACACAGAAGGGAAAGAAAGTAGTATCTACTGAGAGAGTTCACCATATACTAGACCCTTTACATAGACTATCTTATTTCACATATATAATATTAGCTAGAGCAGTAATTTCAGAGAAGGAGAAAATGATCCTCAAAGAAGTTAAGCAGGCTGCCCAAAGTCACACTGTTCATAAGTGACAAAGTCAAGAACTGAAGCCAGGTATAAATAATTCCACATTTTATGCTTTCTGGAGAAGACAGCCAATATATCAAAATGCAGATTTAAAAATAGAACTACACATACATGATAAAACTTGCGACTAAATTCAAAAATTAAACGTGTATCTACAAATGAGATACTACACACTTATCAGACAGCTAAAATAAAGTATAAAGATAGATGCAGAGAAATGGAATCTTTCATACACTACTGTAGGAATGTAAAATGGTACAGTCACTCTAGAAAATAGTATGGCAGTTCCTTTTAAAAACTAAACATACTTTCACCATGCAATGCCAGCAATTACACTCCTGGGCATTCATCTCAGAGAAACAAAAATTTATTTCCACACAAAAACCTGTCTACAATTATTCATAGCAGTTTTACTTTTAATAGATAAAACCTAGAAACAACTAAAACGTCCCTGAGTAGGTGAATGGTGAAACTATGATACACTATACCACGGATACTATTCAGCAACAGAAAAGGACAACCGCTAACACAAGCAACAATTGGGATGAATCTCAAGGGTATTACCCAAAGTAGACAAAGCCAATCTCAAACTATCATATGCTCTATGATTCCATTAACATACTATTCTTAAAATGAGAAAACGATACAGATGAAAAAACAGAGTAGCAGTTGCCAGGGTTTAGGAACAGTGGAGGGGAGGGCAGTGAGTGTGACTGCAGAAGGGGAGCCCCAGGGGGTCTCTGGTGATGGAATAGTTCTGTATGTCGACTGAGGTGGTGACACAGAAACCTGCGCATGTGATAAAGTGACAGAACAATATACACACATTGGATGAATGCCAAATTACTAGATTTTATATTGTATTATAATATTTAAGATATAACCACGGAGTGGGCTGGGGGAGAATGGGTGAAGGCTACATGGGACCTCTCTGTATTACCTTTGTAATTTCCTATGAATTTATAATTATTGCAAAATAATAAGTTTTTATAAATTATATCTGGGTATATTAGTTTCCTGGTGCTGCCATAACAAAAAAAAAAAAAAAAAAAAACCACAAACTGGGTGACTTGAACAACAAAAATTTACTGACTCACGGTTCTGGAGGCTAGAAGTCAAAATCAAAGTGCTAGCAGGGTTGGTTCCTTCTGATGATTCTGAGGGAGAATCTGTTCCATTCTTCTCTCCTAGCTTCTGGTAGCCTCGGCTGTTCCTTGGCTTATAGATGGTATTCTCTCTGTGTCTTTACAATATCTTCCCTCTCTGCATACCTGTCACTGTGTCCAAATTTCCCCTTCTTACAAAGACACAGTCAGTATTAGGGCCCATCCTAATGACCTTAACTTGATCAGCTGTGAAGACCGTATTTCAAAATATGGTTGGTCACATTCATAGGTACTGAGGGTTAGCACTTCAAGATCATTTTGGAAAACACAATTCAATCCATAACACTGGGTCTAAAAGAATGAACTGCACAACTACAGGAGAAAAAAACCTGATTGAAAGGCAATTCATATTTAAAAAGAAGAAAAAAGAAATACGCTAACAAATCAAAATCCTCAGTTTTTGGTGACAGGTTCAACTTAAAAATAGTTTAACAAGACTACTTAAAAAAAAAAAAGAATGGTGTCTTGCATTGCATTAATAGATTCAGATCAAAAATGAACACAGCCAAAATCCCTTTCACCTATAAGATATCATATGGAATTTTCAATCTATTTGGATGTTGGGGGTTGCTGATAAAGTAAAATGGATTCATAGAACTATTGTCTGAAAATCAAGTTGAAGTAAATGAAGATGCTGAAGACTAAAGGTGACATATCTGTCTTCAAAGTATTTATCTTTTAAATCCCTCATACTGCCTTAAAATGTGGTATATCCTTTGTTTGTTGAATGAATGACAAAGCTTAAATTGTCATACTTAGTACAACAAAAACAAGTAATATTAAGGCCAGAAGAACTTCCTGAAATTTAGAATGTTGGCCAGGCATGGTGGCTCATCCCTGTAATCCTTGCATTTTGGGAAACGGAGGCGGGAGCATCGCTCGAGGCCAGGAGTTTGAGATCAGCCTGGGCAGTAGCAAGACCTCATCTCTACAAAAAATAGAAAAATTAGCTAGGTGTGGTGGTGGGCGTCCATAGTCCCAGCTATTTGAGAAACTGAGCCCAGCTATTTGGGAGGCTAAGATGAGAGAATCACTTGAGCCTAAGAGTTTGAGGTTGCGCAAGCTAGGATGACAGTGCCACTGCACTACATCCTGGGTAACAGAATGAGACCCTGTCTCCGCCCCCCTAAAAAGGTAGCACAATTAACAACACAAATAAATTCTATGAAGTTCAATGCTACAGGTTTTCTCCTTAGAGATATATATTAGTATTTCAAAAGCTCTGAAAAGTTCTACATTTTTCATCACCACAGAAAAGTTTAGAGAAATGCTGTTTCCATTCTTGCATAATTTTTCTTTTTCATGGAATTAACCATTGTCTTTTTTAACTTGGAATTTTATTAAGTGCTCACTCCAATTTTACCATATATCTTTTAGAACTATCAGACATCTATCAATATAATTTCCCAAATACTCAAAATTAGATAATTTACAATTTCAATTATTTCACCCAAGTTTTTTCTCTAAGCCTGCCATCTTCCTGTTCCAGTCAAAACGGGTTGCTCTCTAATTCTGCCACATTTCTCTCATCCTGCAGTTTCCCTTCCCTTCCCTTTTCCTAGTCCTGTTTTCTGGATCCCATGTCTTTCTCTTTCTTCACTCTCATGTTTTCAAGGAACACATTCTTTAGTAGCTTTCTTAAAAAAAGAAAAAGTGAATGGAAAGTATTTGCATTCTGGTATATGTGAAAATATGTGAAGACATTTTTATTCTGCCCTTATACTTGATGTGGACCGTTTGATTGACTAAAGAATTCTAGGTTGTAAGTTATTGTCCTTCAGAACTTTGAAGAAATGTGACTTTATTGTGTTTTACTAGTATAACTTAAGAAATCCAGTGCCATTCTAATTCCCATTGCTTTATTCTTGTTTCTTCCCTCTGAAAACTTGTAGAATCTTCTCTTTATTCTTCATGTTCTGACCGTTTTAATGATAGATACGCTTAATCTACGTCTTTTTATGTGGTGAGCCCTTTAAATAAGAAGACCCCTGTCATTCAGTCCTGGCAAAATTTTTCAACTATTATTTTGATCATTTCCTCCCTATTTATTTTTTTGTTCTCTTTTTCTGGAACTGTTAGTTTTTCTGATTAACTGGATGAATGTATGGATGGAAAAATTTTCTGAGCACTTTTTGTAGCAAAACGCTTATTAAGCAATAAAGCACAGAGTATCAGACCATATCTTTAGTGTTAAACGTTTTATTACAAACCACCAAAATATTTAAACACACTATTTGATTACAACTTTCCACTCTGTGAAACCTAACATTGCTACTCATGCCAGGTAATGCAAAAACAGAAGCAGTTCTCTGTAGGCTGAAATCCTCTATTCAAGTCAGATATTCCTTATTACTGCTGCCCTAAAATTCATTAAATACCTAATATGGACTTGGTGTTGTATACATTAATAATATTTGTACTCATACAGTACAAAATAGTCATCTAAGTAGAAAGGTGTTATTTAAGGTAGAAAGACGGAAAGATGTTTGCAGTCTTTTTAGTCTGGCATTAAACACTGATTGCATTCCTCTCAAATCTATAAAAAAGAAATCTTTGCAGTCTTACCTGGAGTCAGAGGGATGGAGTCTCGAGGTTATTTTTCAGTTTCTCTACATACATGCCTATGGACATAAGAAAGAAGAGGGAGAGAAACAAGATTCCATGTAACGGGAGTAAGCACTTGAACTCGTTCCGGTATGACAGGCTTATCATCCACCCCTCACTCCAGGGGAGCCGAACCCCCTTCCCAAAGCCACCTGCCCCTACTCCGCCATCTGGGGGTTTGGCGACTCCCAGAAGACTCGGCCCACAGGGGACTCCTCCTGGTTTGACCAATGCGGCACCTGCCAGCAGGCAGGCAAGAGGGGCTTTCCCAGAAGGAAAACTTTCCCAAACCTGGGGCTAGGGGGCGAGAAGATAAAAGGAGCGCGCCCCTGGCTCCCTTTCCCACGACCTGCCAGCCCCAGCCCCTCGGTGTGGGCGGCGCGGCGCGGGAGGATCCCGGCCTCAGGCCCCGGCGAGAGCCCGCCCCGCTCCGCGCCCGTGTCCGCCTCTGACGTCGCCTGTGAAGTTCGGGGAGGGAGGAGCTCGGACGGCCCGGCTCGGTGGCGGGGCGCGCCTGGGAGGGCCACGGCGGCGAGAGCAAGCTCCCCCTCGGCGCGGCGCCGCAGCCTTGACCCAAGTTTCTCCAAAAGTTTTGCTCCGGCCCCGGAAAAGCAGCCGCAGCCGTGGGCCGCCTGGGGAATGGGCGTCCTCGTGACCTGAAGTCCCGGGGCAGGAAGGGCCTCGCCGGCCTCGCTCGCGCAGGGGCGGATTTGCGCGCCCGGGCACGGCGGGCACACCAGGAACCCGCCGGCGGCCTGAGCGCCCGCGCCGCCGCGACCATGAACGACGAGGCCATCTGCAGCGCCCTGCCCACCATCCCCTACCGCAAGCTCGCCGACCTGTGCTACGTGAGCCGCGGCGCCTCGGGCACCGTGTCGTCCGCCCGCCACGCAGACTGGCGCGTTCAGGTGGCCGTGAAGCACCTGCACATCCACACCCCACTGCTCGACAGGTAGGGCGCCACCGGGCTTGCTGGGCAGAGCGGCGAACTCTGCTGCACACACCGCCCTCCCCCCCAATCTAGCGGGCTCTAGAACCCGGAGGGCAGTGACCACTTGGGGCAGGCCCTACCCGTTCCTCTTCACCAGGCAAACCAAACTTGGGGCTGGCATGGTGGGGAGAACCGGCTTCTCTGGGGATGCAACAGTGGCATTCCTCCACTCTTCTCTTCTGGCCAGGGCCCCTTCTCTCCCCTCTTATTTCTCCAGGCGTCCTCTCTCCATACTTCAAAAAGCAGCAATCACAGCCCTGTTTACTGATGTTGATGTGTGTTTATATAGTGGGTGGTATAGTGTTTGCTTTGACATTTCCTGTTTGTTCGAAATTGGGCGGTAGGGTTTCACTGTCCAATAATAGGTAGCTCTTAGACACAGGTGACTGTTGAGCTCTTGAAATGTGGTTATCTGAATTGAAATGTGCGGTGGGTATAAAGTACAAACCGGATTTTGAACATTTAGTGCTTAAAATAAAAAACAGAACTCGCAATGTTTTATTAATATTTTTATATTGATTGCATACTGAAATGATATTTTTTATATATTGGGTTAAATATAAGAAATTGTTAAATTCATTGCACATGGTTTTTTCTTTTTTTCTTTTTTTTAATGTGGCCACTGGAAAATTTAGAATTGTGCATGTGTAGTTTGCATTACATCTTTCTTGGACAGCACTGCTCTAGAGTCTGGGATATTTTGGTTTGAGCTTTTTATTGTTTTTGTTTAGTTTGTGGTTTATTATGCATAGTCAAGAAAGTTTGAATATCAGACTCAACATTAGCAGTTCAGTTTCTCCCACTCTCACAGGGAAGACTGTCCCTGGAGGAAATGTGTGTTATTTTTGTTACAATAAATTGAATCAAAAGACTGTTAGATAGCCAAAAATTGAGAATGTCTTTCACATCCTGGTTTGTCCAGGTTTTCAGGAAAGGTTACCATAAATTACTGTTTCCAGAAAAACATTACAACCATATACTGTAGACCTGTGACTATGTATATTTGTCAGTGGGTCTAGACACTAGTTTTGTGTATTTTCCTTCCTATAAAGATTTAACTAGGGCCTGCATTCAGTTCTTAGAGAGTTACCATCTGTGATTGCAACATTCCCTTCTCTCCCTGTATCAAATGTAAAAATACGTCATCACAGATGCTCAAGTGTCCAAAGGCTATTAGTATCCAAGATCAGATAAATTCCTCAGCTTCAGCCCTGCCCAAGTTATTGGACTTTCATCTACCTGTGGCTTTTCTTTGTTGCCTCTCACTATCAGGCTTGGATGGGCTGGATGACACAATAGATTTGGGGCACCTCTAGATGTTTTTTCTACTCTTTGAACACCATTTCAGGTTCGGTGATATATGGGATGTGGTGTCTGTTTACTCTGGGCCTTATTTTCTGTGGAGCAGGTGCTGGGCAAGCGTGTGTATGGGGATGTAGTCAACTTACAGGATGGTGATTGGTTAGAGAGAGTAGATATATATTAGAACCAACTATGCAAATAGTATATGGAAATGTAGCACTGATGGATCCATTAGATATTCTGAAGCCAATTGATCATCCCACGTTGGATGCTGCTTCTCAAGATTTTCATTTATCTAAGCTTTATGCCATTTGGGGGCCAAGGACCGAAGAGGCAGTTCCTTCTCATACTCTTAACGATTTTCATAGTCTAAAATTCTTCACTAAATTGGGTAGGAAACAATTCTGTTTTCAAAGAAG
The DNA here is from genome assembly GCA_963574885.1 of Lepilemur ruficaudatus. Lineage (NCBI taxonomy): Eukaryota > Metazoa > Chordata > Mammalia > Primates > Lepilemuridae > Lepilemur > Lepilemur ruficaudatus. Next base: position 28,233 of record CAUYRT010082413.1, on the reverse strand, counting down.
CCATAAGTCCAGTGAAACACTCTGACATTACCACATCACATTCTTTTCTCCAGCTTGTTACCTACGGTCTCAACATTAGCAGTATTTATGTAGTCTGTGCGTAAGACTAGGCTATGCAGTTGACTCACAGGGTGTCTATTTCCTCACATTTAAAGTAGGAATAATAAACACATGTACTTCTTGGGTTCTGGTATGGCTAATGTTTACATTGTTCTTTGGGATCACCTAAAAGAAAATAAGTTTAAGTGATGTTACCTGTTACTATTTTAGTGATTGGTGAATCATTCTCCATAACCTAACTTCTCTCCAGTGAGTAGACCTTCCCCAGAAATCTCCCCACCCCTTATGGAGCAGATGAGTCCAATTGGTTTTTCAAATATCCTGTCGATGACATAACTATTTTTCTAATTGAAATCTTGAGCTGAGTAATTTTAGTGTTATGTCTATAGAAGCTGTATTTTACTTTTAAAAATGTAAAAATCTATTTTTTAAATCTTTGCTTTATTTTCCCACTTGCTCAATCTTTCCAAAATCCAACTTCAAGAACTTTCCAACTTTCTTCTCTAATCAAGTAATGGGGTAGAAAGAACACAAGCTTTAGAGTTCCATGATTGCTATTCAAATCCAACTCCAACCCTGCCACTTATTACTGGTGTGGCTATAGAAAATTGTTAATTTTTCTGAGCCTCTACACCCTCATATATGAAGTATTGATAATGAAACCAACTTTAAAGGGTTGGGCTTAGGATGATAGTGCATATAAAGTGGCTGACACATAAATAGGGTTACAGTGGAAGGAGGACTGCCTCATACTCTTTTTTCAGGAAAATATGAGAGTACAAACATTTTGGTTACATTTTATATCTTTGCCTCCCCCTAGCAAGGGTTAGAGGTATGCCCCTCCCCTCCACAATGCTCACCACGTCCCTCAGATGTGGGTCTACCCCCTCCTCCCCCAAATCCCTGGTGTACACCACCACCATTTGAGCACCATAGTGTTAATCAGTCAGTGCCAAATTGATGGCGAGTACATATGGGGCCCATTCTTCGGGTCTTGTGTCACCTCACTTTGAATAATGGGCTCAAGCTCAATCCAGGATAATATAAGCGGTGCCAGCTCACTGTCGTTTCTTAAAATTGAGTAATATTCCATTGTGAACATATACCAAATTTTAATAATCCACTCATGAATTAACGGGCACTTGGGTTGTTTCCACATCCTTGCGACAGTGAATTGTGCCGCCATAAGCATTCGTACTATTAATGGAAGGAGGAAAGAGTGTATTAAGTATCAGTGAGACTTCTGAAGCATGCCCTTTCTTTAGCCTTTTCTCAGTATCCAGGAATCTTCAGGTTCACCCTCTGTGTCTTGTTGGCCCACATTTCTTGGGCAAATACAGAACTGTTCCAACTTAGGAAGTATAAGTTAAATTAAAACAGGTCTCACATCCAGTGCTTGCTGTATATGAAAAATAAAAGAAATAAAAAATTAAAAAAAAAAAACAGATCTCACAAACTGATATAATTGGTTTCCTCACAGTTGGGTTATTAAGTGATTAAAGGACACAGAGAAAGAGAGAAGCTTTTCACTTTATGCCTTTCTATTATTCCTGAACTTTGAAACATATAAATATATTACCTATTCAAAAACTAAATGACTAAGATTTTGGTTTTTGTTTTGTTTTTGGTTTATGCTTAAAGCAGGCCTCATAGTCTGGTCTGGGATGTCTGTTGCTATTCTTATTTCAGCAGCCATTCATCCAGAGCTTGGGTAGCCTGAGAGCCAACTTACCATCATCACTTAACCTAATAGGCTTCTTCCGGAAACATTTCTATTTCTGTTAGTGCTGCTACCAACACCCAGTTATCCAGGGTAAAAAATTATGACATCTCCAATTCCCTTCCATTTTTATTAAATCCCTCACATTCAGTCAGTCACCATGACATGGGCATTCCATTCAGGTAGTGTTTTTCTTTCTATTTCCACTGCTACCTTTATAGTTTTAGGTTCTCATTGCTTCACATCTTGACCGGTATTAAAATCTCCTAACCTGACTTTCAAACTCTACCTCTTCCTGCTGATCCTACATCCTGCTGCCAAGTTAGTGATCCTACAGTTTTTTTATACTGTCTTCCTCCTGCTCAAAAGCCTTCAGTTATGCTGGACACTATGGCAGGTACCTCTGTAGTCCCAGCTACTCAGGAGGCTGAGGTGAGAGCATCACTTGAGCCCAGGAATTCAAGTCCAGCCTGAGCAACATAGTGAGACCTGTCTCTTAAAAAAAAAAAAAAAAATTCTGTATGTTAAAAAAAACCCTTCAGTTACAACACAATGAGTAAAGTTCAACCACCCTAACGTGCCTTTAAGACTCCGAGATGTGGCCCTAGCCTGTGTTATTCACCCTCACTCCTTTTGTATTATATCCCCTGATCCATATTAAACAATCCACAATTTCTCAAACATAGTCTTTACTTCAACTTCCTTGAATTCATTTGATACGTAGCTATTGGACGTCTGCTATATTACTATAATATGTGCTATACACTGTTCTAAGTCCTGGGGATACAGAGGTAAAAAAAGAAAGGCAAGTTCCCTTCACTTGTGGGTGACGGTAGCCATCTTAGATACCTTCTCTCCGCTGTTGAAATTCTATCCATCTTTAAGGTACAGCTGAAATCCTACATCTCTAAAGACTGTGGTGACTTCCCTAGCCCCAAATTTACTCTCTCTTTTCTCTGAATTCCCCATGGTTTTCTTTTCTTTTCTTTTTCTTTTTTTTTTGGGTGGAACTTGTCACATTCTACCTTATATTTTTATTTTTCTTAAAAGATTTCTGAACAACTTGAAGGCAAAGACTATACCTTTTTATTTTTATATTCTCCACAATGCTTAACATAGTTCTTTATAATAAAAGTTAAATATTTGCTTTATGCATGAATAAGCAAATGAACCTGGGATCCAAAGTTACCACAGGAATCTGTTATGAGCATTTACCTGCTCTCAGTGTTCTCTTCCTGAGTTCTGGTATGTAATTTCTAAATATTATTGATCTTTTTGCAGCTGTTATCATCTAGTCATTGAAATCTGCAGCATTTAAAATTTTTAATAGGACATTTAGAAAAATTTTACATGGTATACAACTGTAAAATTTAATATAATCTAATCAAATCAGTTCATTTTAATATTAATACAACATAAACTTAATAGTTAAATTAGTAGAAGCACCAATTATTCTAACATAGATAGGCTTTATAAGTTTAACACTGTGTTATTTTCCTTTCCTAAGAAAAGTATAATAATAATAACCTATCTATAGCACTTTTGTCTGTCAGTGGTTTATACATATTATTTTGGTTTCTTAACAGGCCTGTGGAATATATAGGGTAGATCTTATCTCTATTCTCAATATGATGAAACTAAGATATAGAGAAGTTGTATAACTTACATGTGGTCACATAGCTAATTAATGAAAAAATCCAGGATTAATTAATCTTGTAAGCATGATAACTATATATTTTTCATTACTTGAAATAATTATGCATTTTCTTTTCTTAGTGAAAGAAATGACGTCCTAAGAGAAGCTGAAATTTTACACAAAGCTAGATTTAGTTACATTCTTCCAATTTTGGGAATTTGCATTGAGCCTGAATTTTTGGGAATTGTTACTGAATACATGCCAAATGGATCATTAAATGAACTCCTACATAGGGTAAGTATTACACATTTTCAGTGACCATAAGTACCATTTCTGTTATTCAGACTATATATTTTGGTTTTGTATTTGATAAGATTATTTGGGGGTATGTAGGTGAATCAAACTAAGACTAATGAAAAACAGTCACAGAGGTAAAATTTTACCTTTTATGGCTTTTTTTGTGTTAATAAAAATACTGGAGATTCAGGCCCCATATTCCAAGGGACCTAGATTATTTTGCTTGGGTTACCGTTCCTGACATTGATGCTGAATTTCCATGGAAAAAAAGAAAAGATAAACTCTGCACACTATACAATCTACTGTTAAGCTATATTTGATTTTATACATTTTTAAAAATTTATTTATATGGAAGCTTCATGAATTTGTATATCATCCTTGTACAGGGTCCATGCTAATCTTCTCTGTACTGTTCTAATTTTAGTATATGTGCTGCCACAAAGTGAGCACTTATTTTATACTAATAACAATTTAGGATTCAAATTTAATGCTACTAATACGAGTTCATAAAGTTCTAAATTAACAAGCCAAATAAATCATCTCTGAGTACCAGATACATTAGCTTTTCCAATAATAGACAGTGGTGTAAGCCATTTTCCATTTTCTCAAGATACTAGTTACTCTGGCTTTGTTTGTGAAGCCCATCAGTGAACAAATTGAGGGGGCCTCCTTTTCAGTATACATGTATTCAATTATTGTTGTTTGCTTGAGCTTACATTATTAATTTTATCTCCAATCTGCAATTTCTCTGAAGAAATTCTTTTTAAACTACTTGATCGATTTTGTGAGGGTTGATTTAGTTAAAACTGTGTGATAATCTGAAAAATCCAATTAGTGGACACTCCTAAATTTCTTTTTCCAAAGGAAAGTGGGTGCCACCGTTAGCCTGTCAGGGAGTAACTTCCTCTTTACTTTGGAATTACATTGCCTTCTATTCATGACATGGCCATCTGAAACAAGGATAGGGTAAAGTAACTGGTGTCAGTCTGTAAGATTTGTGTAAATACCACAGCAATCAAGACATAAGTATTAATAAAGTACTATTTTTTATCTTTTGAGAAATGAATATTAGTAGAACTCTAATATTTTATTCTGCAGTAGATACTCTGGTACCCAATTAAAGCCCATTGGAAATTCTGTAGCCTTTTCCGGGGGATTGCAAACTCCTGGAAGAAATCATAAAATAGACAGTGAGCACTCCTCTCCCTTGTTTCCAGATCGCGAGCCCCCATATAACACTATGCTGCACAGAGAGGCCCAGTTACTACTTTAAACTGCATAATTTTAGGAAAAGGTACCTTTTGTACAGCTTAAAAGATTCAGTTTCTCTACGGGATGGGGATCTGTATACACCAGAGGAAATAATGTTCCACATTAGTCCTTCGTGTTTCATTTGATTTCCTATGTTGTGTTATTTTAGGGTGGGGTGATATATCTTGATGTACCCTCCCCAGCTTCACAAAATTAATTTAAAACAATTGAAATACAATATAAACAATCTAAAATATTGTTAGCCACTCTCCCTGCCAGGCTGATCACTGAATTGTAGGCTGACCCATTTGCAGAAAACTTTCCATGGCATTTAGAAAAATGTACCCAGTTGTATGGTGCCTGATGATTCATTGTCGATCTTCTAAAATTGTCTGATTTTTCTGAGTATGTTCATTCTCCTGGGAAGCTACATTAACTTTTATGTTCAGAAAGCATTTATTTTAAGAAAGTCCAGATGGATATAAATTATAAGTACCATGAAATATAAAATGTTATGTTTTAAACGTGTCTATTATATCTAGGTTTAGAAACAAAAGTGACATTTTTCTCAAAGACAAAACTCTCAAAGGTTAATTTTTCAAGCTGGAATGCAGATAAATTAATTATACAATTAAAAGTATGAGATGTTAATGCTTAGTTAATAAATAAATATGTCATAATTTTTAATTCATGCAGTGATTATTATAATAAAGTATGATTTAATATTAATAGAAAAAAATATCAATTTTGAATGAATGGTTTGATATGTAACGGAAACACATTATGTGTAATTTTGTGTGTGTTTTCACTCAAGTTACTCAACTAAGTGATAGAATGGGGAGGTGGATATGTGAATGGGTCTGTGTGTCTGGCTAGGTACAGATACAGAATAATTGAGATCTGTGTCAGTTGAAGAAAGAAGACCCAATACCATGTAGTTGCATGACTAATAGAAACTGAAAGGAAGTATTGGTACTCTAAAGTTATCATTATTTTCTCTATAAAGTGAGGAAAGTAAGTTACAAGAATGTTAAGCAATTATCAAACTGATGCTGTTATGAAAAGAAGCATATGTTTTAGCCCTAGGTTATACTATATTTCCTCATGGAATATTTAATTTTCTAAGTATAATATGTAGTGAAAATCAGACTACTTTTCGTTTTGTTTCTTTTCATATACATAAAGAAAACTGAATATCCTGAGGTTGCTTGGCCATTGAGGTTTCGCATCCTGCACGAAATTGCACTTGGCGTAAATTACCTGCACAATATGAATCCTCCTTTACTTCATCATGACTTGAAGACTCAAAATATCTTATTGGATAATGAATTTCATGTCAAGGTAATTACTTTTAAAACAGTTTATCTGTATCCTGGTGCTTAATAATTTTAAAAAGACTTTTTAGTTATTTCTTCCACCTAGCCAATTTAATGTTGTCTCCCTTTTCCATAGCCCCTAATTCCTATCTTCAGTCCCCCTTCTGTCTTTGGCAGTGGCTTATTGTTCCTACACAAAGATAGGATTATGATATAGAACACAAAGACATTATGTTTCTTAATTGAATTGCTAAGATTACCTTTTTTTTGGTTTACTTTTTATTTTGAAATTATTAGATTTACAGGAAGTTGCAAAGATGATACAAAGATATAGACAATCACTAATCTGTTTTCCATCTCTATAATTTTGTCATTTTGAGAATGCTGTATAAATGGAATCACGTAATATGTGATATTTTGAGATTGGCTTTGTTCACTTCACGTAATGCCCTTGAGATCCATCTAAGTTGTTGCTTATATCAATAGTTGGTTTTTATTAATAAATAGTATTCTGTGGTATGGCTATGCCACAGTTATTTAAACATTCACCTATTGAGGGACATTTTGGTCCTTTGCAATTTTTGACACATATAATAAAACTGTTATGAACAATCCTGTACAGCTTTATGAGTAAACCTAAGTCTTCATTCTGTTGAGATAAATGCCCCGAAGTGCAACTGCTGGGTTATATGGTAAGGGTATGTTTAGTTTTTTAAGAAATTATCCAACTATTTTCCAGAATGGCTGTACCATTTTACATTCCACCAGCAATATATGAGAGATCCAGCTTTTCTGCATCCTCACCAGCATTTGGTATTATCACTATTTTTTATTTAGTTATTTTAATACATGTATAGTGATATCTCATCATGGCTTCATTTTCCTAATAGCTAATAATGTTGAACTACTTTTCATATGCTAATTTGCCATCCATATATTCTTTTCAATGAAATGTTTCCATGTCTTAAGACCATTTTCTAATTGGATTCTTTGGGTTTTTAGTGTTGAATTTTGAGAATTCTATATATGTATTCTAGCATGAGTCCTTCATCAGATATGGAGCTTGCAAATATTTCCTCCCAGTTTGTAGTTTGTCTTTTCATCCTTTTAACAGGGCCTTTCACAGAGCAAAAGTTTCAATTCTGATGAAATCCAATTTATCAGGGTTTTTTTTCTTTTATGGATCATACTTTTGCTATCTTATCTAAGCACTCTTCACCAAGCTCTAGGTATTGAAGATTTTCCTAAAAACCTACTGAGGAATATTTTGGTTCTTTCCACTTTTTGACAATTATAATAAAACTGCTATGGACAATCCTATACAGCTTCATGAGTAAACATAAGTCTTCACTCCTTTGGAATGAAGATAACTTCTATGTTATCTTCTAAAACTTTTATAGTCTTACCGTATACATTTAAATCTATGGTCCATTTCAAATTAATTTTTGTATAAGGTATAAGACTTAGATGCTAAAGACAACAGATACGGTAGTGACTTCACAGTTGCCTTCTATCTAACTGAGGACAGTAAATAAAAAGTAGTTGCTCAGTAATTAACACTAAATGTGATTCACTATATTTTTATATATTATTTTGCTATATGTCTTATACATATCAGAAGATTATTATGAATGTCAAAAATGCTCAAAGAAATAAATAATAGGGAAGTTGAAACAATAGAAAAATTAAAACAAAAAAATGTGAGAAAAATTTAAGTGGAAAAATAAATCTTTATTGAAGACATTTCCTCTCCCTGGAATATTGCTTCTAAAAAAAAAAGGAGAGAGAGAGAGAGAGACTAATCTGTTGCATCAGTTATAGAACCATCAAGTAGAAGTACCTTAATGGTCAGCTCATCCTCTGAATCCTTACTACAACATTCCTGTCTTCTGAGGCAGTTATTCTGTGATAGAGGAGTCGTAACATCCTTACTTTAATGACTGTGACATTTTCTTATATGATCTACCAAAATGTTTTTCCGGTTGCTTCCATTCATTGGTCCTAGTCCAGCTTTTGTGATAAAGTGAATAAAGTACAGTTCTACTTCCACAGGACAGCCCAGCCCTTCCAATATTTGAAGATAGATTTTAACTGCCTGCCTCTCGCACACTCTTGCATTTTGTCCTTCTCCCTGCTAAATGCCCTTAGTTCCTTCAACCAATTTCCCGATGACATGGCTCTTAATCCCTGGTGTTATGAAGATGCATCTGTTTCTTTAAATCTCTCTTACATTTTGATCCCCAGAACTGAGCAAAATACTACTCTTGGTGTGGTCCGATGAACGTAGAATTGAATGAAAGTATCATTTCGTTGGTCCTAAATACTTAATAGTTCCTTAATAATTCATCAGCTTTCAGGGGCAATTATATGTATCTCACTATTGAAATTGGGTTTAGTGTGAACAAAAACCCTTGAGAGGTACCTTTTTTCGTATATTGTTGCTTAAGCCAATTCTCCTTACCATGTACTTTACAGAGTACTTTCTGGACATCATCATATTTTACCTTGTTAGATTGGAGCAATCATTTCAGCCAGTTAAGAACTTTTTGGATGTTATTTCTGTAATCCAGTAGTTTTAAGTTTTTCTTCTAGTTTTGTGTTATCCTCAAATTTAATTAGCTAGTTTTTTATATGTTTAAGTCATGATGAAATATTAACCAGTACAGAGCTCAAATCAGAGCTGTGTGACATGGCCCTAAAAAACCTCCATCTAGGTCAATATCAGTTCTTTTGTTAATCAGCACTTTTGGAGAATAATCATTCAGTTTGTTTTGAATACTCCTAAAAGTATTATATTATAAAATATAATATAAAAGTATAAAAGTATAAAAGTATTATACAGCCTGTATTTCGTTATTATGACATGCGAATGTTATGAAAGTCCTTGCTTACCTGCTTTTCCCAGGTATTCTCATGGCTTACTCAGTCCCTTTCTTCACCCTCATTATCCCAGTTGCTTTCTTTACCACCCACCTAGTTCCTCTCTGTTCTTTTACCTTGATTTATGCTTCTCCATTGTATTTTTCACCATCTGACATAATATTTTTTATTAATGTATTTATTGACCATCTCTCTCGATTAGAATATAAGCCCTAAAAGGCAGAAATTTGGTCTTTTGTTAACTGCCACATGCCCAGTACACCCCATACAGAAGCATTCAATAATAGTTTGCTGAATGAACAAAGTTGTGAATTCCTGATCTTCCATATATACCAGATAGGCCTGATGACCTAGAAGTCACAGTGTTATTATTAAAGTACATTAAAATGTTTTTGTAATACACAAACCACTTTTGTATTTACTCTCTGACAGTAGTTAATACTGTCAAAAAAGAAAATGAAATGGGTCATTCTTTTGTTCAGTAAATATTTGTGGCACAACTACTTTGTACTAGGCATTGTGCCAGGCACTTGGGATATATCACATGAGTTCTTAAATCCACCATTGATCTAATTTGTTTTTCATGAATTTTTGCTAGCTCTTTCATTTTCTGATTACTTACAAAGCATCCCTTCTGTAAACTTTTCCAAGTTTTTTTAAACCAGGTGTTATGGTTTGAATGTGCCCCCTCCAAAATTCAGGTGTTACCAATGTGGTAGTATAAGAGGTGGGGCCTTTAAAGGATGATTAGGCCATGAGGGCTTTTCCCTCCCTAGTGAATGATATCAAAGCCCTTAAAAAAAATTTAAAAAACATAAAAAAGCTTTGTGCAGCCTCTGGCTAGCTTGCCCTTCTGCCTTCTGCCATGTGAGGCACAGCAAGAAGGCCCTCACCTGACCGAATGTCGGCGGTTTGATTTTGTATTTCCCAGCTTCCAGAGCTGTGGGAAACAAAGTTCTATTCTTTATAAATTACCCAGTCTGTGGTATTGTGGTATTCTGTTATGGCAACATAAATGGACTGAGACAGAAATGGGTACCAGAGAAGTAGGGTGTTATTATGATGAATACCTAAAAATGTGGAAGCAGCTTTGAAACTGGGTAATGGGTAGAGGCTGAAACAATTTTTTAAGTAAATGCCAGAAAAAGCCTAAATTGCAATGAATGGGGCATTAAGGACAATTCTTATGAGGGCTCAGAAGAGGAGAAGAGCTGTAAAGAAAGCCTCATTCTTCTTAGAGATTACTTGAGTGGTCATGAACAGAGTGTTGGTAGAAATATGGACAATGAAGACTATACCGTCTCAGACGGAAAGGAGAAACACGGTGTTGGAATCTGGAGGAAAGGTCATCTTTGTTGTAAAGTAGCTAAGAACTTAGCTACTTTACATAATTAGCTACTTTACATAATTGGCTGAATTATGTCTGTATTGTAGGACTTTGTGGAAGACAGGATTTAAGAGTGATAAACTAGAATATTTAACAGAAGAAATCTCCAAGCAGCCAAGTGTTCAGGATGCTGTGTGGTTTAGCAAAATGCAAGCAGAGAGAAATGATTTAATGATGGAATTCATAATCAAAAGGGAAGCAGAATGTAAGGATTTGGAAAATGCTTAGCCTGGCCATACAAAGAATAAAGAATCATATTTAGGAGAGAAAACCAAAGGCATAGCCAAGCAACTGTTTAATGAGCAAATTAGTGGGGACAGAAGGAAGCCAAGTGCTACTCATCAAGACACTGGGAGAATGAGCCCAAAAGCATTTCAGAGATCTTCAAGTCACCACAGGCCCAGTGTGCCAGGACTTTGGGGGCAGAAGGGTTTTGGGGGCAGAATGGTTTGGTTGGAATGTGTCCCCTCCAAAATTCAGGTGTTGCCAATGTGATTCTTCTATTAAGAGGTGGGGCCTTTAAGAGGTGATTAAGCCATGAAGGTTCCTCCCTCTTGCATGAGATTTAGGCCCTTAAAGAAAAGAGTCTTCACACAGTGTTGGACTAAGACACCAGGATTTACGAGTAGTCTCCTACAGTATTTAGATTCGAAAAATCAACCTTTTTTTTTCTTTTTTAAAGATCAGACTGACGTTTACTTTTCTGATATCCTATAATACCTCTTTGTTTTTTCCCACAACGAACACTAATACCTGTGGAGGTATTTGCAGGTTTTCTCAATAACTTGAAATATATGATACTTGCTTTTATAAGCTTTCAACTTCATTGGACTTCATTTTCTTCATCTCAGTCCAGAAACTAATTTTTATTTTTTTATTTTTTTTTTATTTTTTTATTTTTTTAGATAGGGTCTGACTCTGTCACCCAGGCTGGAATGCAGTGGCACAATCATAGTTCACTGTACTCTTGAACTCCTGGGCTCAAGCAATCCTCCTACCTCAGCCTCCCAAGTAGCTATGACTACAGGCACACAACTACATCTGGCTAATTTTTATTATTATTTTTTTAGAGATGGGGTCTCACTATGTTGCCCAGGATAATCTCTAATTCCTAGCATCAAGCAATCTCCCCACCTCCCAAAGTGCTGGGGTTACAAGTGTGAGCCACCATGCCCAGCCCCAGAAACTATTCTTGATAGAGAAAACAAAAGCAAAGTAATAGTTGTTGACCTCTACTTTCTCTTTTTTGTCCATCAATAGGAAACACTCCTTTGCTGTGAATAGGACTTAAAATATTCTTGATTTTGTGTATTTTTTTCTTAGATTTACCCTTTTATTATAGTAAATGTATAAAAATTCATTTATTCTACCCCTCCTTTTTGGGGATGGGGGCCACAGTTTTTTTTTTTTTATCTTCAACTCATCTAAACACTAATAAAAATTATTTCTTCTGTTAAAATTAGTAAAAATGTAAGAGTTAAATAATCAAATGGTATGCTAGATGGAGCCCATTGCACTCTGTTGAATTCTAAAGTATACAGTGTAATGTTCTTAGTAATGTGAATGTCTTTAAAGATTTCCCATACTACCTTGTTCACTAAATATGTTTTTGTTTTTACATTTTTAAAAAAATAAATAAACTTTCAAATATTTAGAGAGTTATGAGATATTGTATAATGTCTGCACAAGATTTACAATTGAAGCAAAACTGTAAAGGATATATCAGAAGTACAGAGTGTGTCACTGGTAATTCTTTAGGTACCCACTGTAATGGACATAAATATGCTTTACATGCTAACTATCCTATTGCACCTAGTTGGTTTTTTTAGCGATAGGCATAAATTACATAATAATGACCTTTACTATTGAGATTTTGCTTGTTTCAGAATTTGAAGATGTTACTTTTAGGGTGTTATAAATAAGACCATATAAACCTGAGCTGAAGCAATGACCAGTGACATTGTATGAGATGAGTGGACTTATCAGTTCTGTGAGTAGGTGAATTTGGAAAGCACATACTATAAAGCTACTTGTCATGAAAACTAAGGTAGTCAATATATACACTTACTCAAAAAGATCAGGAAAAAAGTACTGCTTCTCTTTAATTTTTCAAAACTTAGTCTCCCTTTTGAAATTTGTGATGGGCTGGGAGAGCATCCTGGACAATGTTGCAAGCCCTGTTTCTACAAAAAAATAAAAAAATTAGGCTGGCCAATAGAGCAAGACCCTGTATGTATTAAAAAAAGAAAGAAAAAAAAAGAAAGTTGTTACATTGTGCTAAACTTTAAGCCAATATGTATTCTGAGTTATTGGGCTTCTTGAGTTATTGGGCTCAGCACTATAGAATTTAATTTCATAAAAAGCTGTGGAATATATAGAAATAAAGTATTAATCCATATAACATTTCCTCTGGTATATTATCTAAGAACAGTGAGTATACACAAAGACAGTCAATTCTTAGACTTTATAAAGACAGAATTTTTAAATTTAATTATTTATTCTTTTCCCTTACAGATTGCAGATTTTGGTTTATCAAAATGGCGCTTGATGTCCCTCTCACAATCACGAAGTAGCAAATCTGCACCAGAAGGAGGGACAATTATCTATATGCCACCTGAAAACTATGAACCTGGACAAAAATCAAGGGCCAGTGTCAAGCATGATATATATAGGTATAGTAAAGTTGCTATTGCTCAGAGTTAACCTTGTCTAAAACGTGAGATTAATCAACCAGAATTTTGAAGCTACATTTTAAAGTGTGATTTTTATTCTTCTTTTATAACTGCGGCAAAAATAAACTACAGAAGCCGCAGTGGTTAATGTTTTTCAAATTAGAGTTTCCTTGCTTTAAGCAACTTTTACATCCTTTAAAAACTTTTAGGCTAGGTGTAGTGGCTCACACCTGTAAATCCTAGCACTCTGGGAGACCGAGGCAGAAGGAATGCTTGAGGCCAGGAATTCCGAGACTAGCTGAGCAAGAGTGAGACCCCATCTCTACAAAAAAAAAAAAAATTTAGCCAGGTATCCTGGCATGTCTGTAGTCCCAGAACTCAAGAGGCTGAGGCAGGAGGAGGATCTCTTGAGCCCAGGAATTTGAGGTTGCAGTGAGCTACAATGATGCCACTGCACTTTATCCAACGCAACAGACTCTGTCTCCAAAAAAAGCAAAAAGGTTTTATTATATGTGACTTGGAGAAGCAGAGGGAAACGCTGGTTCGTAACATTTTAGCTTCAAGTTTCTCATCCTGTTCAACCTTTCAGCCTTTGATATCTGCACATCTTTTTAGAGAAATAAACAAACTCTTAGTCATACTGGGGAGGCTTCTATTTAAAGAATCCCTAATATTTATATATGTGTGAAATTTTTATATAACAAATCAATGTGTTTGGTAAGATAATGTTTTCATGTTTCAGATGCAGATGACTTATAATCTCATAATGCAGTAATAAGCCTAATATGTTGTTTTTGATTCTGGTTATTTGCTGAGGAGTTCAAGACCATCCTGAACAAGAGCAAGACCCTGTCTCTACTAAAAATACGAAAAATTAGCTGGCCATGGTGGCACATGTGTGTAGTCCCAGCTGCTTGGAAGGCTGAGGCAGGAGGATTGCTTGAGCCTGGAATTCTGAAACTGCAGTGAGCTACGATGATGCCATTGCACTCCAGCCTGAGTGACAGAGCGAGATCCTGTTGCAAAAACAATAAAATAAAATAAATGTGACTGTCATTCACTTTGTGAATTATGCCTTTATGTTCAATTTCAGTATTCTGTCAGGGAGAAAGGAAAATTCCTTGATTTGGGTGGGAATTCCCTCTGTAATCCTCATTCTCTCTTGAAGACAATGTGTTGGTACCTAATCAATTCCATGTGTCCATTTTTAATGCATAGGTAATTTGATGATGTGGCAAAATTCCTGTATGCAATGGCATTATTGTAGGTTACTACAGCCTCAAACTTCTGGGCTCAAGCGATCCTCCTCCTGCCTCAGCCTCTCCAGTAGCTGCCAGGATACATGGGTAAATTTTTTTTTGTAGACACGGGGTCTTGCCCTTGCTCAAGCTAGCCTCAGAACTACTGGCCTCAAGCAATCCTGTTTAATCATTTATCTTAAATATAAACTCTATGCAACTTAACTAGGTGATTGACAATTGAAGTGAAATTGTAAGCAGAATATTTTTACTTCCAAGGAAGACTATACTGAGATTGGAAAAAGAGTCAACAGAGTAGAGCTATGTGAGACCATTTTTTTAAATTTCTCTTTATTTAGTGTGAAAAATAGAATCATGTAATTAGAGAGCATAGCTTATCTGGGTGTTCAAGAATTAAACCCAATATTAAATGATCCAGAAAAAGTTATCATTGCATGTAATGTTAAGCTTTTGTTGCAATACTTTCCTAATTTTTCAAATTAAGAGTAGTTTTTGTTTTTGTTTTTTTCAAAATAAACCTGTAGATGAGCATCCATCATCTTGGCTGTATATAGTGATTCTTTATATAGTGTTGCATTACCGTATCAACTTCAGAAATGGTATCTTCACAGTCAGATTTTAAAATCAGTGCTATTTTAGTTTGTTATGCAGAGTTGATTTATAATATGTAACATGTATGTTTTCATCTTAAACAGCTATGCAGTTATCATGTGGGAAGTGTTATCCAGAAAACAGCCTTTTGAAGGTAAATAAACTTTGACTTTCTTATTCTAGATAACATCGTGTTGGTCGGCCACACTCAGAACTATCTACAGCTCATGTTATTTTAAATCTGCCTGTCATTCATTTTATGGAAAACACGCTATAAAAACAGAACAATTTATCAATTGTGAATCCATCGTATACTGCAAAGTATACTGGATTAAAGATCAGTTGTGAATCCACTGGATATTGGAGAGCATACTGGGTTAAGGATCAAAAAAATGTAAATTCTAAGTCTTGTTCTGATGGTAATTAGCTCTATAATAAAACTACTAAATCTGTTGAGTCCTCATTTTTGTCATCTGCAAAACAAGAGAGGTTTTTCGTTTTGGGAAGTTTTTGTTTGTTTGTTTGTGAGACAGGGTCTTGCTCTGTTGCCAGGGCTAGAATGCAGTGGCATCATCATAGCTAACAGCAACCTCAAACTCCTGGGCTCAAGCCATCCTCCTGCCCTAGCCTCCTGAGTAGCTGGGACTACAGGTGTGAACCACCACATGTGGCTAATTTCTTAATTTTTTGTTGAGATGGGGGGGTCACTATGTAGCTCAGGCTGATCTCGAACTCCAGGCCTCAAGCGATCCTTCTGCTTCAGCTTCCCAGAGTGCTAGGATTTTAGGTGTGAGCCACCATGTGCAGCCAAAATGAGAGTCTTGAATTAGTATTTCCAAATTCCATTGTAGCGGTAAAACTCTTTATATGAAAATTTAATTACTATTCCTTCTGTAAAGACTAGCAAACATTGAAGAATAATCTTTTTTATTCCCTGATTGTTTTGAGATTTATATAGGTCAGCTTGCTGTGTAACAACCAACAACCTCAAAATCTCAGTGGCTTGTGAAATAAACATTTATTTCTCATCCACATTAGATAGTAATTCTATAGCCCTTCTTGATTGTGCTAAGTTTCACTCAGCTCTGTTCTACTCACATTACATTGACCAAATCAGGTCACATGGCCAAACCCAGAATTAGTTAGGTGAGAATGTAAACTCCTCCCATAGGAGGCAGAAAAGTCTGGCAATGGCTGGTGTATATATATTCCTTTTACAGAAAGGGGGGTAATGAATTATTGCTAAAATACTAAGATTCTGTGATTTTCTTTTGCTTAGTTTTAGAATATATTTAATTCACGGGATATAATATATTTCTAAGAAATGAAATCTGTTTGTTTTGACAGAAGTCACCAATCCTTTGCAGATTATGTACAGTGTGTCGCAAGGACATCGACCTGACACTAATGAAGAAAGTTTGCCATATGATATACCTCATCGAGCACTTATGATCTCTTTAATAGAAAGTGGATGGGCACAAAATCCAGATGAAAGACCCTCATTCTTAAGTGAGTACACAGTTTTAATCAGGACCGTTTGAATTAGAGAAGTAGTTAGTATGCTGGGAATAAAATATTCCTTGAACTATAGTGCAAACTAGATGATTAGCTCAAAGTAGTCATTTAAATTCTTTTCACTGTTCTTATCCATAGAATTTATATATGGGTAACTGCCTCGAGAACAAAATTGAGAATTCCTGACAGGAAAGAGAAATCCTCTGATAGGAGTGATAATTTCAATCATATGCTAGTCAGATCCTCCGGTAGACAGGTGGAGATTGGCAGTGCAAGAGCTGAGTGAGAGTACAAGGAATAAGTGCTAGAGAGGGGGAGGAACGGGACCCAGAGCACAAGTGACACTGTTTACATTCGTATGAGCATATGGACACTTTTTCCCACTGTGAAAGAGATGAGGCAGGACAGATGGACACAGGTACAACTAAGTTTGTAGATGTGGTAGTAGAACTTTGAGGGAGTCCCTCTCGTGGCTTCTGTTTTCTCAGTGTAACGTGAGAACAGGTGATCGGCACAAAGGAAAGATGGAGTATGGGGAGTGTAGCAAGTTTAAGAAGAGAAGATAAAGTACAATACCTATTATCCCTATCTTCCCTTTCTAAGTTCAGAATCGATTAAGAAAAGCCACAGGAGAAAGATAGATGGTGACCAGATTATCAGCTTTATTACTGCTAAAGCTAATTGGAGAATGTACCTTTAGCTCTGTGGCCAGATGGGCTTGGTAACATTTGGCCCACACAGTTGACAGCTTGACCAGCTCACCACAGGCCTCACCCTGCTTCTACATGGCGGGGACAGAGAAGTGAGTGTGCATGCTTTAGACAAGCTGACTTCTAACAGAAAGAGAAAACTGAGAAGGGACCGGATAAACATGCACAGGATAAACATGTACAGTTTTTGCCTAAAATTAACAAATGAGGTAAGTCTGAAGAGGAGTGACAGAGGGGCTGAAAGAGGCTGGACGTGTTCCTCTCATACTTTTCCTTTTTGGGTATTCAACTGGGAATTTCATCCTCCCTTTGGAAACATGAAGAAAAGGACTTAAGTGTCTCCTCCAGCAGTACAAGGTGCTCATGTAAGACAGCAATTCTTAAAACTTTTAGCAGTTCTCAAACTCTTCAAAATTATTGAGGATATCAGAAAGCTTTTATATATGTGGATCATGTCTGTTGATATTTACTATATTAGAAATTGAGAAAATTTTAAAACATAAGAATATATAAGAACACATTCCATTATCTGCTGGAGCAGTTATATCATCACACCTCATTTAGCCTCTGGAAAAACCTACTATATAGTCGTGAGGGGATATGAATAAAAAGGGAAAATAATGTTTTAGTATTTATTATTTTGAAAATAGTTTTGACTTTATGAACCCTTGTAAGAACCCTGGAGACCAACCCCCCATGCCCCACCCCAAGAGTCCCTGGACCATACTTTAAGAACCACTAATCTGTGAGAATAGAATAATAGGTATATTTGGAAAGCAAAATAGAATTGCCAAGTCATGTTTAGTGTCTAGTTTGGGACATTGATTTAAAGAGAAACCAATGACTTGCGCTTCTAGTCAAGATGGAGTAACAGGCCAATTGATCCTCAAGCCTGAAACAATGGAAAGATCTAGACAAAATATATGAAACAGTGGTTTTTAAGACACTAGATATCAGGAAATGAAGGGCAGTGATCCCTGGGGGATGGGAAACAAATGAGATGTGCCTTATGACCTGCCAGCTTACTGCCTTGAGAGACGCAGCACAGGGAGGGAACTGAGATGTGCAGTCCAGTGGACTCTCAGAGTGGAGGAGACGGGGACAAGAGTCTGGGTAGACCCAGGCAGGTAGAATTCATAGGACATAGCGCCAGAGAGGAGAAGGGGACACAGAGGGAAAACCCCAGAGATTTGCAGAGGGTTCCTCTCAAGCATCCAGTGGAGTACTGACTAGACCAGGGTGGAGAAGTCAGTAAGCCAAAAACCAAAGTCTTCAATGAACAATAGGAAAAAAACAAGAAGTTTGCAGAAAAGTAAGTATTGCCTAATAGCATGAACTTCAGAGGAGCTAAAATTTTTAGAGAAAAGAGAAGAAATTACTATTTGAAAGTGGCGCTGGGGACAAAAGAGATATATATACCCTTCCTCATGGCTCTGAGAAATGAGATAAAATGTGAATCTATTATCTTAGCAACTTTTTATTTAAAAAAAATGCTGATGAGCAATGGATGTGTTAAATGAAAAACACATTGCATTGCTTTTTTAGTAACAAGAATTCAGAGTCTAATTGTTTTTAAATTGTATCTTTTTAAAATTAGCCATAAAACACTCAGCTTCATAATGTATATATGTATATAAAATTTTATCTCGTTTTCTAAAAAATCGCTGTTACCTGGTTTAGACATTTTTCATTGATAGCCTTTGGGATACTAGGAATGGTGAAAAGCAGGTGCTGGGAACCTGAAAGGGAAAAGAAGAATCAGACTAAAAATCAATAATAGGGAAAAACTTAAGTATATTCAAGGAAAAAACTCTGTCAGTATGACCAAATGGGAGACCATGAAAGTATGAGGGATCTCTAGATAGCAAAGTAAGCACAACGTACCTACTTGGTTAAACCTACTGAAAAGAGATGAAAAGTTCAGACCAAAAAGAAATTACAGTATCAAAAAGTAAGAGAACCTTTTGGTTAACTGAGTTAAGGAAGAGAAGAAGCTCTTAAATAAACCTTTGTTGAAAAAATTAATGACTAATAGAATATACATTCTGAAATTAATAGGTTCCAGTGTTCAATTAATGTACTCATTAAGTGGCAAAGTAGCACAACAGCAGAGAAAGGAACTATTATACAATAGATCCTTTTTTCTGAAATTTTTATTAAAGTATAATTTATATACCATAAAATTCATCCATTTTTAAGTGTACATTTGTTGACTCTTAGTGATTTTACAGTTAGCAACCATCACCATAATCCAATTTTAAAACATTTCCAGCAGCCTGAGCAACATAGCAAGACCCTGTCTCTACAAAAAATAGAAAAATTAGCCAGGTATGGTGGCGCGCACCTGTGGTCCCAGCTTGAGGCTGAGAACAACAGAAGATCTGAGGTAGGAGGATCACTTGAGCCCAGGAGTGTGAGGTTGCAGTTAGCTATGATGATGTCATTGCATTCCAGCCCTGACAACAGAGTGAGACCATGTCTCCAAAAAAAAGGAAAATTCCATTTTCTATCACCCCAGAAAAATTCCTCATATCCATTTGCAGCCACTACCTGTTCCCACCTCTAACTCCAGGCAACCGGTAATCTGTTTTTGTCTCTCTAGATCTGCCTTTTCTGGGCATTTCGTACAAATGGAATGATAACAATGTGTAGTCCTTTGCATCTGGCTCTTTTCACCTAGCATCACGTTTTAAGCTCATCCAGGTTGTAGCGTGACTCAGTAGTTTGTTCAGTAGTTTATTGCTGCATAATATTCCATCGAATGGATGTGCTGAGCCGCATTTTGTTGATCCATTGGCCAGTTGATGAATATTTTCCTTGTTTCCACTTGTTGGCTATAGGAATAATACTGCTATGATTATTCACATACTAGTCTTTGAATGTTTTCATTTCTCTTGGGTAAAAATCTGTGAGTAAAATTGCTGGGTTACGTGATAAATTTATCTTTAATTTTTAAGAAACTGCCAAACTGTTTTCCAAAGTAACTATATCACTTTACATTCCCACCAGGAATGTATGGGGGTTTCAGTTCACATCACTGTCAACACTTTTTATTTTCTGTCTTTTTAATTATAGTTATTGTAGTGAATATGCAGTGGTATCTCATTGCAGTTTTAGTTTGCATTTCCTTATGATGGTAAGCATCTTTTCATGTGCTTTGTAGCCATCTTTGTGTCTACTTCAGTGAAATTCAGATCTTTTATTCATTTTTTAATTTCATTATTTGTCCTATTATTGAGTTGTCAAGGTTCTTTATATATTATAGCAAATCCTTTAGCAGATACAGGATATGTAAATATAATCTCCTAGTTTGTGGCTTATCTTTTCGTTTTTTTCTTAATAGTGTTTTGAAGTACAAAAGTTTTCAATTTTTTGAAGTCCATTTATCAATTTTTTTATAGATTTTGTTTTTGATGTCATATTTAAGAACTCTGCCTAACCCAGGGTCTTAATGATTTTCTCCTTTATTTACATTTACATTTTGATCCCTTTCAAGTTAATTTTTATGTATGGTGTGAGGTAAGGGTCTAAATTTATATTTCCAGGTGAATATCTAATTGTTGTAGCATCATTTCTTGAAAAGACTAGCCTTTCACCATTGAATTGGCTTATAGCACCTTTGTCGAAAAGCAGTTGACTGTAATTATAAAGGTTTATTTTTAAACTTTCAATCCTATTTCTTTGGTCCTTATGTCTATCTGTATGTCAGTAATAAAAACTCATAAGGCAGTTGAATGTCATCAGTTTGGGGAAAAATTGATGTAGAGCCTTATCAGTTAAATGATAGCATTTCAGTTTAATAATTAGAAGCAATCTGAACTCAAATTGTATTTTTTTTCTTATTTAGAATGTTTAATAGAACTTGAACCAGTTTTGAGAACATTTGAAGAGATAACTTTTCTTGAAGCTGTTATTCAGCTAAAGAAAACAAAGGTAAATTGCCAAATGAAATGGTGGAAATTAGAACTTCAAACAATGTGTATATAACTTATGGAGATTTTTAGTTTTTACTTTCTGTACTTCTCACAGATATAGGCTACAGTTTGGGGCTGGGAGAGTTTACCAAAGTCTATGACTACTACCTTTTCGATTTTGAAAACATTTCCAGAACCCTTATAATCAGGTGTAAATTTAAAATGTGTAACAAAGGCTAGTTGTGTACAGTGAATGCCCTGAAGCACTAGAAGTGTTTGTTTATTTTTTAATCTACATTTATTTTCCTAGAATTTTAATACCTTCAAAGTAATAGATGTCAGGGTTTTTCACTTCTGTTTTTCATTGCCAATTAAGCTGTAGAATTTTTATTATAATTGAGGCCAAAGTGTGCATTTTTTAATTGTTGGGGTTTTTTTTCATTTTCCTACTCAAACACTCCACATTATGTAGACCAAAGTAGCAGTAGCAGTTAATGTTGATGTGAATTTCCTAGGACAGCTGTCTTATTTACTCAGTCTGGTTCTTGTGGATCAGCAGAATAATTGAAAAGACCTATTACTACAGGTTTTTTTTAATATTATCAAAAATTGTTTTAAAAGCAAATGCAGTCCTTTAGGGCAACGTAAGCGTAGTTTAGCACTTGCTGGGTTTTATTGAATTTTTCTTAATATACGATGATAAAAACCAGCAGTGAGCCAAATTCTCGGGGTGTGAACAAGCACAATCTGTGGTTTACTTACTACTGAAGGACACTGCTTGCCCCTTGTGGTTTGCTGTATGTACTAATACAACCTTAGGTTTAAAGGGAAGTGCATAAAGGAACTAAAGAGGAACTGTGTTTCAGTTCTTTTGAGAACTTTTCACTCACTCCCCCAGTGCTGAGGAGGTACAGTCTTTTCCAGAATATACCAATTCCTTAATTTCTTAGTAGATATAAACTTCCAATAACAGTTCTTTTCGCCTTATCTTTTCAGTTCCCTTTTCCTCCTCACACCTTTCACTTTTCTTTCACTTCTTCGAAACAAAGATGGATAGAAGTGCCTGTTGCCTTAATTATGAAAGGGAAGAGAACCATTCCAGTTCCTTTTTTGTCCCCAAACAAATGAAACACTGGGATCCTATATTTAAGACTGTTGATTTTAAGAAGAAATTTTGGCTTTTTAAATAAAGTGTATATTTTCAATTATCGTAATGCCATTTAATAATAACATTACTTTCTTCAGGGTTTTCTGTTTGCTTGTTAAGTTTTTTTGTTTTCTTTTTTTCTTTTCTTTTTTTTTTTTTCTTGAGACAGAGTCTCACTCTATTGCCCAGGCTAGAGTGCCGTGATGTTAACCTGGCTCACAGCAACCTCAAACTCCTGGGCTCAAGCAATCCTCCTGCCTCAGCCTCCTGAGTAGCTCGAACCACAGGCACAGACCTCCACACTGTGCTAATTTTTTCTATTTTTAGTAGAGACGGGGTTTGCTCTCGCTCAGGCTAGTCTCGAACTCCTGAGCTCAAGCAATCCTCCCACCTCAGCCTCCCAGAGTGCTAGGATTATAAGTGTGAGCCACATTACCTGGCCCTGTGTTTTCCCTTTTTTTGTTTTTTTAGGTACAAGGTCTCACTATGTTGCTAAAGCTGGCCTCGAATTCCTGGGCTCAAGTAATCCACCAGTGTCAGCATCCTGAATAGTTAGGATTACATAGCATGCACCACCACAGCCAGCTACTTTCATCAGTATTTTTAAGTTGCTGCATTGCTTTCACTTAGAGTTTTTGTAGTTGTTTTTTTCTTTTTTTAATAAACCCTTGTATCAATTCTGTGAAACTACTAGGGCAAGAATATCAGCTGAGGCCAGGCATAGTGGCTAATGCCTATAATCCTACCACTCTGGGAGACCGAGGTTGGAGGATTTCTTGAGCTCAGGAGTTCGACACCAGACTGAACAAGAGTGAGACCCCATCTCTACTGAAAATAATAAAAAAAATTAGCTGGACAACTAAAAATAGAAAAAAATAGCCAGGTGTGGTGGTGCATACCTATAGTCCCAGCTACTCAGGATGCTGAGGCAGGAGGATTGCCTGAGCCCAGGAGTTTGAGGTTGCTGTGAGCTAGGGTGATGCCATGGCACTCTTGTGCTAGCAACAGAAAGAGACTCTGTCTCAAAAAAAAAAAAATCTGATTTTGATAGATGAGATAACTGAGATACAGAAGTTCTCCCATTTCAAGACCCCCAAGTGAATGCCTGAAACCACACAGATAGTACCAAACCCTATATACACTATGTTTTTTCCTATATATACATACCTATGATGAAGTTTAATTTATGTTAGGCACAGTGAGAGATTAACAATAACTAATAATAAAATGGAACAATTATAACAATATGTCAACATCACTATTAATGCACTTTGAGGCCATTATTAAGCAAAATAAAGGTTACTTGAGCACAGGGACTGCAGTACCATGATAGTTGATACAATAACTGAGCCAGCTGCTAAGTGATTAACCAGCATGTAGCACATACATCATGGATACACTGGACAAAGGGATGATTCACATCCTGGGTGGGACGGTGCTAGACGATGTGAGATTTCGTCATGCTACTTACAACTGTGCTTAATCTAAAAGTTATGAATTATTTATTTCTGGAATTTTCCATTTAATATTTTCAGACAGTTGATCAAGAGTAACCGAAACTGCAGAAAGTGAAACCACAGATAAGGGGAGACTACTTTATAGGGAAGTTAGTTATTTATGTAATACCCCACACAGCTGGCTAATGTCAGGGACAACAGTACAAATTTAATAAAATTTTTCATAAAGAAATTTCTGAAGCCAGGCACAGTGGTACATGCCTGTTGTCCCAGCTACTAGGCAGGCGAAGGTAGGCGGATCGCTTGAGCCCAGAGTTCCAGTCCAGCCTGGGCAACATAGCAAGACCCTTCTCTTTAAAAAAAAAAATTCTTAAAACATAGATCACGATTTAGGGTGACTTGTTTTGTTTGAGTTTCTTACATTTTTTCAGTTCTTTGAACTGGCTTCTAAAATTCACATATTCATAGGTAAATGCCTCCTGTATCTTGAATAGTAAAAGCTAAACAAAAGTGATTTTTCTTTAGTATTTCATTTCATTTCTTCTTAGGAACTGTTTCAGTAGTTCATACATAATTTGAATTATCATAACTGATCAGTTATGAAAAACAGTGTTACTAAATCAAGTATTTTACATTATCAGAAATGTTTCAATAAATTTTATAAGAGCAGAAAAACCTTATATAACAGAGACATAGCCAAAAACAAATTTTAAAGGTCAGTATAAAAATATATCTAAATACCAGCAGTTTGAGAGGCTGAGGCGGGAGGATCACTTAGGGCTGGGAGTTTGAGACCAGCCTGGGCAACATAGCGAGACCCCATCTCTACAAAAAAAATAAATAACCGGATTCAGTTTCTTGAGCCTATAGTCCCAGCTACTCAGAAGACTGAGGCAGGAGGATCACTTGGGCACAGGAGTTCGAGGCTACAGTGAGCTATGATTACACCACTGCACTCCAGCCT
The DNA here is from genome assembly GCA_963574885.1 of Lepilemur ruficaudatus. NCBI lineage: Eukaryota > Metazoa > Chordata > Mammalia > Primates > Lepilemuridae > Lepilemur > Lepilemur ruficaudatus. The sequence goes on along the minus strand of CAUYRT010082413.1, from coordinate 3,457 downwards.
GGGCAGCAGAGCAGGACCCCATCTCTAAGAAAAGATGTTAAAATAAAAAAAAAATTATAAATACACATTGAACTACTATGTGCAAAGTACTATGCTAAGTACATTATATATACAGATGAATAGGAGTATTTTCCTCCTAAAGTTCCTTAGCCGTGTAATAGAGCAGACACTCATAAATGTGAATAATGGAGGGCTGAGTGTGGAACCAATCAATTTCCAAAGTTCTGAAGAATAGTTGGCATTATGTTGGTCTGGGAAGAAAAGCAGACTGATAGAGTTTATTTTTTTTTTTTTTTTTTTTTTTGAGACAGAGTCTCACTCTGTTGCCTGGGCTGTAGAGTGCCATGGCGTCAGCTTAGCTCACAGCAACCTCAAACTCCTGGGCTCAAGCGATCCTTCTGCCTCAGCCTCCCAAATAGCTGGGACTACAGGCATGCACCACCATGCCCGGCTCATTTTTTCTATATATATCTTTAGTTGGCCAATTAATTTCTTTCTTTCTATTTATAGTAGAGACAGGGTCTCACTCTTGCTCAGGCTGGTTTCGAACTCCTGACCTTGAACGATCCGCCCGCCTCAGCCTCCCAGAGTGCTAGGATGTAATTCCTCTTTAAGCGGCTCAAATATGTTGAAATCAAAGACCCAGTGTTTTGCTAGACACATAACTTCTGTATGTTTCCTGGGGGCAGGATTACCTTAGTCACATGAGAATTCACCACAATGGGCCAGTCAAGGAGGGGAAATGGCCCTTGTGGCCTGAGGAACATAGAAATAAGACCAGATATGAGGGGAAAACTGTTTTTTCTTTTTAAAAAATTTATATTTAATCAGGCTCTACTTCTTGGAGGCAAGACACTTCCTAAATTTCTCCTTGGACTATTCACTGCTGCCCCTCCCTCTCTACTCCCCCGAACCTCTTAATTCATGGGGTTTCGGGAAGGAGCACAGTCATCTGCCCAGTGTACCAACTTTAACCGGGAGTCCTAGCAGTAATTTACTTAATATAAACAGGCTTACAGACCATATAGCTAATTGTGCTATTCCCTTAACATTACCTCTGAATATTTAGGTATAAATGTATTGCCTCAAAAGCATTAGGAACATCACTAGAACATTAAGCTTAAAACTAGTGTTAAATACACTCAGAGTAGCCTGAGACAGTTGAAATATTACCTTAAAGATGGAGGTACTGTGGGTTTGTGGTCTTTTTTTTTTTAAAGAGATAGGGTCTTGCTCTGTTGCCCAGGCTGGAGTGCCTTGGTGCTATCACAGCTCACTGCAGCCTTCAACTCCTGGGCTCAAGTGATCCTCCTGTCTCAGCCTCCCACCTGTACCTGGGACTACAGGTGCACACCACCACGGTTGGCTAGGAGGTACTGTTTCTAATGCAGGGAATATCTAAGAATTGTTTAGGCATAGAACTCAATTCAGTACACTTGTGCTTTGTCCTGTGTGTACATCTTGATGATATAGTTCTTACCTGTGTTTTCTATGAGTTTTAATGTACTATTGGACATCAAGAACATATGACTTCCTACTATATGTAGTCATATTGGAGTTACATGAAAAAATGGGTCTTTCCCACCCCGCGAAGTCCCCTTTAATCAAGTTCAATGTGTATCAATGTAAAATACTTTTTCAAAACAGTTACTTATCCTGTATCTTAGGTCGTTTTGTAGCTTATATGTCAGCAAGTGCATTAAAGAGAAATACAAATGTTGCTTAGGAATGGAACAATAACTCCTAGAACTGAAAATTGTAGAACTTCTAAGTTAACAGGAAGGAAAAGAAATAAAAACTTGATCAGACCAGCTAGTCTAAGGGATAAATACAGTAAAAAAGGAAATGCAAGTAGTAAAATCAGCTAAATGGGAGCAAATGACTTCCTCCTTACCAAATGGGCTGTCAGCATGGCTTTCAGAGCACAGCTGTGCATTTTTAGATTAATGAAGGGCAAAGAGACTAGAAAGAAAACAGGTGAGGCAATGTTATTGGAAAAAATAGAAACTTCAAACTCAAGATTGTTAAAGCATTAAAGGACAAACGGGGATTTTTATATACTGTAATTAATTGCAACTTAAATAGGAAATATGGTAGGTAAACTTGATCTACATTTAGCCAATTGTAAAAGCAAAAACCTCTCAAAACATAAAGGAAGACTGATAATGATCCTAGTGTGATTGTTGACAGTACTTCTTTTTTTCCAAAAAAAAATGACTACATTTTTATTTTAAAGTATAGGTTGTAGAAATAGTTTAGATTTTCCTCAATTGAATAAATTAAAATCATTAAAAGGTTTTTGGATAACAGCTTTACTGGAGTGTGATTGACATACAATATTACCATTAATGTATACAATTTGGGTTTTTTTTATTATTTCAGGATATTATGGGGGTACAAACATTTTGGTTACACATTATGACTTTGCCTCCCTCAAGCCAGGATTAGAGGTGTGCCCTTCCCCCATGCAATACTAGCCGCATCCATTAGTTGTGATTTTACCCACCTCCCTCCCCTTATCCCCCAAATGAATATTACTACCCTGTGAGCACCTTAGATCAGTTAGTGCCAATTTGATGGCGAGTTCGTGTGGTGCCTGTTCTTCCATTATTGTGATACCTCACTTCAGAAGATGGGCTCAAGCTCTATCCAGGATAATATAAGAGGTGCTAGATCACCATTGTTTTTTGTAATTGAGTAGTATTCCATTGTATACATATACCATATTTTATTAATCTGCTCATGGATTGAAGGGCACTTGGGTTGTTTCCACATCCTTGCAATAGTGAATTGTGCTGCCATAAACATTTGAGTGCAGATGTCTTTACCACAGAATGTCATTTGTTCCTTTGGGTAGATGCCTAGTAGTGGGATTGCTAGATCAAAAGGTATTTCTGTTTTTAGCTCTTTGAGGTACGTCCAAATTCTTTTCCACAGAGGTTGTACTAGTTTGCAGTCCCACCAGCAGTGTAAGAGTGTTCCTGTCTCTCCACATCCTTGCCAGCATTTGTTGTTTTGGGATTTTTTTGATAAAGGCCATTCTTATTGGAGTTAGGTGATATCTCATTGTGGTTTTGATTTGCATTTCCCTAATGATTAGAGATGTTGAGCATTTTTTTATATGTTTGCTGGCCATTATTCTGTCTTTTTTTTTTTTTTTGAGACAGAGTCTCACTCTGTTGCCCGGGCTAGAGTGAGTGCCGTGGCATCAGCCTAGCTCACAGCAACTTCAAACTCCTGGGCTCAAGCACTCCTTCTGCCTCAGCCTCCCGAGTAGCTGGGACTACAGGCATGCTCCACCATGCCTGGCTAATTGTTTCTATATATTTTTTTAGTTGGCCAATTAATTTGTTCCTATTTTTAGTAGAGACGGGGTCTCGCTCTTGCTCAGGCTGGTTTCGAACTCCTGACCTTGAACGATCCACCCGCCTCGGCCTCCTGGGGTGCTAGGATTACA
>CAUYRT010082412.1:0-26184 GCA_963574885.1 Lepilemur ruficaudatus | reverse complement strand
GAGGCGGGCGGATTGCTCAAGGTCAGGAGTTCGAAACCAGCCTGAGCAAGAGCGAGACCCCCATCTCTACTATAAATAGAAACAAATTAATTGGCCAACTAAAAATATATAGGAAAAATTAGCCGGGCATGGTGGCGCATGCCTGTAGTCTCAGCTACTTGGGAGGGTGAGGCAGTAGGATTGCTTGAGCCCAGGAGTTTGAGGTTGCTGTGAGCTAGGCTGACGCCACGGCACTCACTCTAGCCCGGGCAGCAGAGTAAGACTCTGTCTCAAAAAAAAAAAAAAAAAAAAAAAGAATGCAATTAGAGATGGCCCAAATAATTTTAAGTATAATACCTGTCTCTCAGGTTAATTTAATTTGCAGAGACTCATTTACAAGTCAATCTGTTTCACCCATGCATTCATCCTCCCTAGCAACCATTTATTGCCCCTAAAGGGAATTACTGATATTCCTTCTCTCCTCCTCCTCTCTAAAATGAGGGGATATACATTTCTAGAGCCCATTGGGATATTGGATAATCACTCCGTGATTCTCCCTGTGCATACAGTAAATAAATCTCCTTATCTTATCAATCTGGCTTAGTGTGAATTGATCTTTTGTGAACTAAAATAAAATATTAAGGCTCCCCCCATCAGCTGACTGGATGGACCCCCTCTTGACTAAGGGGATACCCTAAAACTGAGTTGCCAGCCATGAGAAGGGAAGTCAAACATGCCTCATCATGCCCCTCTCCCTTCCTGTAGATATCTTTTGTAACCCATTAACAGGCCTAAGGCTATACAAGACAAACATGCAGGTCTTCAATTTACACAACAAATATATCTCCTGGCTTGTCTCTGATTAACCGACCTCCTTATCTTAAAACATTCCAAGCCTTTAGACAAAGCTTCATGTCTTTAACCAATTAAAAGTCAAAGAGTCTTTAAACCTATAACCTGTAAGCCCCCACTTTGAAATGTCCTGACTTTTTGGGCCAAACCAATGTATGCCCTCCATGTATTGATTTATGACTTTACGTGTAATTCCTGCCTCCCTGAAATGTATAAAACCAAACTATAACCTAGTCCACTTGCTCAAGGCTTCTTGGGTGTGGCTCTGGGCCATGATCCTTAAATTTGGCTCAGTATAAACGTCTTTGAATTATTTTACACAGTTTGGCTTCTTTGCAGTTGACATTTTCAGTGAACCTTCTGGGGTGAAGGGGAAGTTTCTCTTCATCACCACACATAATTTCACCCAGGTGATCTATGGTTTATGTGGCAGAATTGGGATATGGACCTAAGTCTGGTCTTACTTAAGTGAAGATGAATGTTCTGGTGCACTATAATTCCACTGATTACTAGACCAAAATCTTGTGTGTTTCCTCCATATTGCAAAACAACTTCTTGCTTGTTATTTATTTAGCTCTTTGTTTGCAGTGTCTTTTACCAAACATGAATTTTAAAAATATATTCAGTTAAATATGACAATAGTTTTTTCACAATAGCTCCTATGATTTGTTTCATGATTATGAAAGCCTTTATCAGTAAATGGTAATAAAATATTGTTTTATATTTTCACTGAATACTTTCAAGGTTTTATTTTTTACGTTTAAGTCTTTAATACATATAGATTTGGGGGGAAAATTATGTTTAGATCCCTAGCCCTTATTACACACGTACACACACACACACACACACACACACACACACCTCTCTACAGTTGTATGAAACTAGAACTTAAAAATAAAAGTAATTCATCCATGTTGTGGTGAGAATTACATAACTATAATCATTTGTCAAAGCTCATAGAACTTTATACCAAAAATAGTAAATTTTATTATACATAAATTTAAAAATATACATTTAAATAATAAAATGAATAATTTGAGAATAACTCAGTAAGCATAAGATGGATGAAAACCATATAAGCAAGAAAATAGAGCAGTTTAATTAATTATGCAAGTAATTAGCTAATTACAATTAACACTTCACAAACTCTGGAGATGTGAATTGAAATTCAATCATCAATCCTTTCTCAAAGGAAAGTCACTGATTTTTTTACTAATCTTTGGGGAAGGCCCTTGTCTCAGTATATTTTTTCTGTCTTGATATCTCTCAGTTCTTGATCAGAGCATCTACGCTGACCATCTTTTTTTCTGTGTATCTCTTTCAGTTGTGCTATAGAGATTTACCACTGCTTTGTTAGCAGCCTCTGTATCTACCTTTCATTATAAGAACCAATGTCAACTGCTGTTTCTGCAGTTTTTTATGCTCTCCTTTTATTACTTAAGTATCATGTCCTTCTACCCATGCTAATGCTAATTCCTGCTCCATCACAGATTTCAAAACCCTTTCTCCTTATCCACTCAGACTGCCTTCTCTGAAGGCGCTCAGGCTCCTTATGTCTGCATTCCATTTATTCACATCTCTATAAAATGTGGCACAGCTGATCTTTAAAGTCAGATGCATATTAAAATAGACAAATCTGGAATATACCCATCATATAGCTGGCTAGGATTGCAATGCAAGGGAAGTAGTAAAGATACTTATAGAACCATGGATGAATCTGAGGAATATTATGCTGAGCAAAGAAGCCAGATGCAAAGGAGTACATACTCTACTATTTCCTCTACATGATTTTCTAGAATCATGAACACTAAATGGGTAAGAAAATTTTCTAGGAAAAGACAGAGATGTCTCACCACAATAGCAATAGTAAATTATTGTGAGAACAGCAAGCTTTGTGGCCTTTTAACTTGTACTATTCCCATGCACTCCAGCTCAGTGGTAACCTTGAAAACCAACAGCCTGGTTGGCACAGAAGGGGGCATAAAAGGGTTACAGATCCTTTAAAATCCTATTTCTGGAGAATTGTCATTACTTGACCTATATATGAGTTTTCTAGGGCTGCTATGATAAAATATTGGAAACTGGGTGCCTTAAACAACAGAAATTTGTTTCCTCACAGATCTAGAGGCTATAAGTTCTAGATCAAGGTGTCAGCAAAGTTGAATACTTCTGAGACCTCTCTCCTTGACTTGCAGATGACTGTCCTCTTGTCTCTTCACTTGGTCTTTTCTCTGTATACCCACATCCCTGCTGTCTCTGTTTGTGTACAAATTTACTCTTATTAGAAGAACACCACTCAGACTGGATTAAGGCCCACCCTAATGGCCTCATTGTAATTTAGTTGTTTCCTTAAAGACCTATCTCCAAAAAAGTCACATTCTGAGGCACTGGAGGTGTTAGGGCTTTGACATGAATTTTGAGGGGATAGAATTCAGTTCATAACAACCTACCTGAAGTTTCCTTGGAAGACTCAGCAGCAAAGTTGTCTCTATTTGACCTAACTTGGAGTTTGCCTTTTATGAATAGCCTTTTCCTGGGGTTTTGTTGAAAACCCCACACTGTTTTGTGTGACTTACATCTTATAAAAAGATTAAAGAGGGTGGATAGAGTAAGCCTCACTGATAAGGTGTGATTTTATCAAATCTTGAAGAAAATCAGGAGGAATCCATTCAGAGGGAACAACAGTATAAAGGACCTGATTTGGAAGCATACATAGAATATTCAAGAAATAGTTTGGAAGCCAGTGTGACTGAAGCAGAATGAGTAAGGAGAGTAGGGAAAAAAATAGATTAAAAAAGTTGGTGGGGATCAGGTTTTGTAAATCCTTACATGCTTTGTATAAACTTTGTGTTTTATTTTGAATAAATGGAGAACTATTGAAGGTTGCATAGAGAGGAATAGCAATCTTACTTCTTTTGGGGAGTTGTGAATGAAATTTTTTAGTATGAATAATTATTTACAAAAATTAAATTTACCAAATTTTAAGTGAACAGTTTGATGTGTTTTGATAAACACATACACCCTTATAACTGACACTCTATCAAGACCAAGACCATTTCCACTACCCCAGTAAGCTCTCATTCCTCTTCCCAATCAATTTCTCTGCATATTTAACATTGTCTATTCTAGAAATTATGGGAGTGAAATAACATGGTATAAAATTTTTGTTTCTGACTTATTTTGTGCAATATAATGTTTTTGAGATTTATTCATATTTTTATGTATATCTTTAGATAATTAGCTTTTATTTCTCAGTAGTATTGCATTGCATTTATATGTCACAATTTGGTTATCCATTTTCTTCAAATGGAAATTCAGGTTATTTCTAATTTTTTTAGCTACTGTGAATGAAATTACTATGAACATTCATGCACACTTCTTTGTATGAACGTATGTTTTCATTTTGTTTGGGTAAATACTTAAAAGTAGAATTGCCTTGACTCAGTTGTCCCTGCCTCTGGTCCCAACGATCTGCCCTCAGAGGCATCCTTCCTTCACTTGGTTCTGTCACTGTCCCTTTCAGGACAAGCTTGTGTGTTGCTACTGTTGAAACATTCTTAAAAACTTCTGTAGGTTTTCTGTATATATTATAGATATTCACAGTGTTAGACAAGAGGGTCCTTCACAGATCTTTCCTGGATAAATCCATTACTACTCTGCTGAGATTGTTGAGTAGATTCATGAGTCACAAGCTTCATATCTACAACAAACCCTCTGTGTGAGAGAATATTCTGAACTTTTGATCTTTTCAGGACACTAGCCAATTGTTACCCAGCCATACCCTTGGCTTTCACTTCAGAGTATCCTTTCCTAACAGTGAATCTTTTAATTTTAGCATGTCTTGTGATCTGGATAGGCTGAGGATTTTTGAAATCAAGTTCTGGTTTCTTTTTGTTTAATGGTTCTTCCCTCAATTTATCTATTTCGTCATATATTTTTAAGTGGCAAATACGTTTTTTTCTTTATTGAAGTGTAATTTACATTCCATGCCTTTACTCCATTTTAAGTGTACAATTAAATGGTTATTAGAAAATTTACCAAGTTGTACAGCTATTCACACAAATCAGTTTTAGACGATTTCCTTCCCCCTATTGAGACCCCTAATTTCCATCCCCAAATACATTTCAAGCATGCCCCTCCCCTCCACAGTGCTCACCACATCCCTCAGATGTGGGTCTACCCCCTCAACCCCCAAATCCCTGGTGGGCACCACCACCATTTGAGCACCATAGTGTTAATCAGTCAGTACCAATTTGATGGAGAGTACATGTGGGGCCCATTCACTTAGGATATGATCTCTAGTTCCATCCAAATTATTGCAAAAGTCATTAATTCATCCTTGCTTAGCTCTACGAGATTTTGCTTTATGAATCTGGGTGCTCCTGTGTTAGCTGCATAAAGATTTAAAATTGTTATGTCTTCTTGTTGAATTGCTCCCTTTACCATTACATAACGATCATCTTTGTTTTTCTTTACCATTACTGATTTAAAGTCAATCTTATCTAATATGAGACTGGCTACACCTGCTTTCTTATGGTTTCCGTTTGTGTGGAATATTTTTTTTTTCCATCCCTTCACCTTAAATCTGTTTGAGTCCATGTGGATTAAATGTTCAAAATTCTTAATCACATTTGCAGAGACACTTTCTCCAAATAAGGTAACATTTACATGTTTCAGGAATTAGGACATGATTTCTTAGAAATACCCTTCAGCCCACAACTTTCTTTAAAAGAGGAATTAACTTTAATTAAAGAAAAATTATAAAATAAACCCTTGACCTACAATCACTTGGCTTATTTAGATGCTTTTTTGTAAATAGTTGTTTTGATGCTGAGTAGCTGAAAGACACAAATTATTTATAATGTAGGATATAAATTTTAACAAATTGTCTCTTGAAATTGAGTAAAATTTAATATAAAATTAAACTTGTCTATTCTGTGTTCTTCATTTTGTGTAACAAATTTCTCTTTACTGGTTTTGCCATTCAATATCGCTTTCTTGTCAAACTTATTTTACTATAGTTCCTGTCTTTATCCATATGAAATGTAAATATCTAAGTTTTATTGAAAACAAGACTAGTAAAAGACTTGTATCATTGTGAAATCTACTGTAACTGTGGATGTCTTTTTTAGAATAGTATAACCTTTGCAATAACTAATGAGCTATCTTCTGCTGCTCTTCTTTATGAATCTGTGTCTGGCTCACAATATGTCTCTTGAAGGAATGAATAGTAATGTACAAATACTGACCCATCAGGTGCAAGCAGGTAAGTGCTATTGAATATATAAAAACACATATTATCTGCTATTTATTGTTACATTATTTGCTTATTTCTAATTTATACTCCAATTAATATAGATGTTTTTGTATGATTGTCATTTTCCACAAGATCTTTGTTGTGGGTGCAGCCTTCCATAAAAATAGATTTGGCATCTATGACTAAGGGTATTGATTTATCCCCATTCTATTGCTACAAGCTATCTAATGGTACTATTAGAATTAAATCTCCTGCATCAATTACAGGGTCTCTAGAAGGTCATAGTTAGGATGAATGTTAGCATATTAAGCCACACTCACCCATTTATACCATGAAAAGAATTAGTCATGATGTTACTTTCAAATATAACGGTTGAGGTTTGTAGGCCCCAGATAATAGGGAATATAGCAGGAAGATTTGATTAAATGGAAAGGCAGAAAAAGTAGTCCAGGCCAGGTCCCGACTCTGCCTTTGTCACTAATTGTTGAATGTCTAAATTTATACTTAATAAATACTAATTCTTCCTTCCTTTCTTCGTTCCTTCCTTCCTTCCTTGGGCAGGGTCTCACTCTGTTGCCTAGGCTGGAGTGCAGTGGCACAATCATATCTCATTGCAGCCTTAAACTCCTGGGCTCAAACGATCCTCCTCCCTCAGCCTCCTGAGTAGGTGGAAATATAGACAAGCACCACCACACTCAGCTAATTTTTCATTTTTTTTTAAATATAGGGTCTCGCTATGTTGCCCAAGCTGGTCTTAAATTCTTGGCCTCAAGCAACCCTCCCACCTCAGTGTCTCTAGGAGCTGGGATTATAGGTGTGAACCACTGCACTCGGAAATTTTCACTAATTCTTATCACTCGTGTGTTCAGATTGAAAGTTATTAGTTTATTGGTTAGTTGAAATTTTTTCTTTATTTAAGAATAGTATTCAACCTTATGGTAGCTAGTTAAAACAACTAACTTCACACAGGCTTTATCCATATAATAAGTTAGCCAATAGAGAAACTTAAATTGAAAAAGAAATATTTTACTTACAATTTTAAAAATAAAAAATAATAAAAGAGGAACTGGAATAATTTATTGTCAAGAACATCATAAACAATGTACAAAGTTGATTCAGCAGTATCTTAAAGAGCAAGAAAGATGAACACTCTTTTTAGAAACAAAAATTTCTAATTTTTATTCTGAAATTGAAGAGTAAAATGGCCATATTTGCAGTATGAATAAAAATTGCTCTGACTTTGTCTATGAATCAGTGTATTATATAGTAAAGGGCTTGATCTGAAGCTATTTTTTCCATTGGCAAGTTATTAAATAAAAATAAGATGATTGCCCATAATAAAATTGTTATTCTCTTTAAAAGATCTTGACCTTTCCATGCTAAAAGGGTAGTCTTGCTGTTGAATTTCCAAAATACATTACTGGGTCATTGATTTCATTCATCTAAAGTTGACATTAGAAACCTCATTATGAGGTGATAAATGATAAGCATTTGGCAAGCTCAGTCATGGGTAATTTTTGATGTCAATTTTAAGTAAAATAACAAGCCACAAATCTCTTCCTAGAGATGTCAGTATCTGTTGGCCATTAACTTGAGTATCCAAGTCCAGTCCTCTCCCATGGGGATTCCCTTCACTGAAATCCCTCCTCTGATCTAAGTTCTACCCAAAGGGCTCTTGGGTATTTTTGCCAACTGTCTCCTTTCTAGATCTTACCCTCAAGATCTACCAAAGAGGATAAATGAGTTTGATAAGCATCTCAGTGTCATTAGAATGAGGGAAGAAGACTTAGGTTGTCTTCTTTCTTTGGTATCCTCAACTCCACATAGCCTTTCATTTAGAGACATACTTTATAACATCATAAAAAAAACAAAACAGAGTGGCAACCCTCTTTCTCTACCCTAAACCCCTACCTGGCTAACATCATTCCAGTGTAAACCAGGCCTGGACTGACTATCCAATAGACTACCTCTCACTAAAAAGGATCCTCAGGATTAATCAATGCAATCTATCCCCTTTATCACAAACATATCACCATTATTCCATCTGTGACTATTTCTTTTGCCAGGAATGCCATCCCTTATCTATGCTACTTACCTTTCTATCTTGCATCAATTCAGTTTACACTGCTTCCTTGGAAGATTTTGACTTATTATGTCAGGAATGGAGCATATTTATGAAGCACACACGATTTTTCTAATGTAGTCTGTGTGAAGACCACGTATTAAAAGTGTTACTCTCAATATAACCCAAAAGAATTTCATCTCATCTGTGGGTTTAAACTACCTCTAATGTGATGATGACTTCCAAATATATTTGATGGTATTTTAAAATTATCTGAAACATCTTTTACTAGTCTTGTTTTCAATAAAACTTAGATATTTACATTTCATTTGGATAATGGCAGGAGCTGTAATAAAACTTGCAATGGCATTCAGGTCCCACTTGGATATTCTACAATAATCTCCTTATCTCGGACTCTTAAATTAATTGCATCTGCAAAGACCCTTTCTCCAAATAAAATAACATTTACATGTTTCAGGATGTGGAGCTGATTTCTTAGAAACCGTCATTTATCCAACTACACTCTTTAAAAGAAGAATCAGCTTTAATTAAAGAGAAATTAAAAAGCAAACCCTTAGACCTAAAATTACTTGGCCTATTCAGGTACTCTGTTGTAAACAGCTGTCTCTACACTAAGATAAAAGACACAAATTATTTAAAATGCAGGATATAAACAAAAAAAAAACACTGACTATTGAAATTGAGAAAAATTTAAAATAAAATTAAACTGACCTGTTCTTTGTTCTTCATTTTGTATAACAAATTTCTCTTTACTGTTTTTGGTATTCAGTATAACTCTCTTGTTGTCAAACTTGCTTTACTATTTATACACTTTGGATATGATTTTTAAGAGATTTGGAGGTCCTACATGAGTGATTTAGGTGATGAGCTAACAATACTTGTTATAATTGTTACTTTAACACTATTACTGGCTGGTAAGGCCTGGAGAAACTTGAATTATGGGTCACCTCTGAAATCTGATGAGCCCTAGAGCAGCAAATACTAGCAGTGACATGGTTGTGATTTAGAAAAACCTGTATACAGTCTTGGGTTCACCTAAGATGTACTTGCTACTGTTTCCTAATGAGTCAAGGATGGGTTATTGCAATTGATCATCTGTTTGTGTACCGAGTATTCAATAGTCAGTAAAGGTTCACAGCCCCCGTAAAGCCATTCTTAGCTAAAACAGCCTAAATGTATATCCTTATCGCTAAATTCCTCACATACACATTCCTCGCACTATTACATTTAGTAATAATTTATTAGACCACTTTGCATGGTTTATTATTATTGTTTTTCTTTCTTTCTTTTTTTTTTTTTTAGACAGAGTCTCAGTCTGTTGCCCTGGCTAGAGTGCCTTGGCGTCAGCCTAGCTCACAGCAACCTCAAACTCCTGGGCTCAAGCAATCCTCCTGTCTCAGCCTCCTGAGTAGCTGGGACTACAGGCATGCGCCACCATGCCTGGCTAATTTTTTCCATATATTTTTAGTTGTCCAGCTAATTTCTTTCTATTTTTAGTAGAGACGGGGTCTCACTCTTGTTCAGGCTGGTCTCAAATTTCTGACCTTGAGCAATCCTCGCACCTTGGCCTCCCAGAGTGCTAGGATTACAGGTGTGAGCCACCACGCCCAGCCCTATTATTATTGTTATTATTTATTTACTGTTGGCTTCCTACCCGACCTGAATCCTCTTTAAGAGCAATGGACTATCATATACCCTATTCAATACTGTATCTTTTTGAGAACTACACCTTTGATAATTCCTTATATAACCTATATATTATTGGGTCCCATCTTATAGCTCCTTTGTACCTGTAATCAATCTCTGTCTTTGCCTTCCACCAACCTTGGTGCAGAACTTAGTCCACCATCATGATCACTGAAAAGAATCCATTCATTATTAAGAAGTGTAGATTTTACTATGGAGAAGTGCAGAAACATGGTAGGATTCAGCTTGAAGTAAATAGAAGAAGGCCTATTCAAATTGATTTTATACATATATATATATATAAAATTAAAATGCAACTAGATTTAAATACTAAATGGTCATACCTGCTTCATCCTAAACCTAATTCTTAATTTGATAATATAGTTCTTTCTATAGATAAGCAGGAAATTTGTACAAAGGTCATCAATAGCTGGTAAGATAAGGAGCTTCACAGCAGATAGCTACATGACATGATTGTTTTTTAAGAGTCTAAAATTCATTCAGCTCTGAGTTCTAATGGTCTTAAGTGATCCATATGGAGTGATCCATAATGCAGTAGTCACAATGAATTCTGACATGTTGAAATGAATTTCACCTTGGGGCATGTGACTATGAAGAAAGTGCATCATCATTGTGGGATATTGCCTATTACGACTAGAGTGTAATTCTATTTCTCACTATTTCTTAAGGGGAGCCATATTAGAATTTTGAGTGGAACAAATCTTTGTAATGTGACACTCTTTGGCACCCCTGGCCAACAATCACTAAATGCTAGTATGATACCCCAGTCATTGGGTGATGAAAAATAGCACCCAGATGTGCATGATACTATTCTCCCTTGAGAATGATTGTTGAAGCAACAACCAAGAGCAATGGTATTTAAATGGCATTGTTTTCATGGGGAGCTACTAAAACTCATAGAAAAATATACAGTTTCAAATACTGTACACTTAAACTGTCAACCTCCTAGCAACATAGTCCTTTTTATGTAACCAAAAACTTGAGGTTTCCATATCATTGTGCCTTTTATTCAGGTGAGGGAGTCATTACAGGGTTAATTAAATCCCCCAAGATCCCAAGAAGTATATCTTTAACACTTGTGCTTGTTACATTTTACATTTGAATATCATTTTTAGAGTAATTTAAATGTAATTTGAAGTACAACAATGGCTTTATTAGAGATCTTTCTCAGCCTAGATTTCTTTGGATGAAGCAAGTTTTACTGAATGATATTTCCTTGTTCTCCATTTAGCTGACGGTAAACTTGGAACAGCTCAATGAAGTACCTAAAGAACAAGAGATGTATAATCTAAGCTCAAAAATCTGTTTGTCACAGGCAAGATAGTGTTTCTTTCATGTTGCTATAGATGCCAAGGTATCCAGACTTTGGAATAGATAGAGGAAAAAATAACTCTAATTTTAAAATCTGCAGGCATCATTTTAAAATGTAATGACCATTCCTATTGCTCATTGTGTATGAAATTAGCATTATAAAATGTGGGGTTGGAACACATCACTCAGAGACCAAACCTGAGAGTTACTCTTGGGTTACTTTCAAAGATACTAAACTAAAATTTCCTTGGAAAAGACACAAACTGAAATGAATCTGAAAATGGTGGTCTTTCTATCCTTCTGGAATTGTCTACATCAGACCCATCTGGTCTTAAGAATGCTGAATGCGTAATCATTGTATTTGCAATATGTGTCATTCAAACTTCAGTAGACTATGAGGAATATTCTGTGACTGTCTATATTATTTGAAACAGAAGTAAACATAGCATGTCTCAGGGCCTTGCAATGAAATTAGCCTTATTGGCTAATATCCAGAGGGGAAGAATAACTGTGTATGTGTATGAAGGGGGTGAAATGAGAGCTATTATTGCCAAAGTTCTTATAGAATTATATTTTTCTGTCTCAGTATAAGACATGCTATCTATTAATATGAAAACAGCAAATCTTTTCTAAAAACTAAAAATTAAATGAGCCTATAGTTTAAATATAACAGATGGCTTTGTTTATATCCCCAAATATTCAACTGTTGAAATACTTTTCCTCTACATTGTGCAAAAAGAATTTGTTAGAAGAATTTCTTACTATGTAATAGAAGACATAATGTTGTATAGATCTGAACAAAAGTCAAAGACAGCTGTCAAAGATCCTAAGAAAGTATTTTCTAAAAGTCTTCTTCATAAACATAGTGAGAACACTAGAAAAATAGTCAAAATCAACTCTTTAAAAACTCTGGAATTTAACCAAAAGCTTGCAACATTCCAAGGAGTGTTTCTTAAAAAAAAGCAGTTCAGCTTCAGTAAAAACAGCTTTGTGGTGTTTTGTGGTATTTTATTATTATCCTGCACTTCTAAGATCTGTGGGAGCCTTGAAAACCAACAACCTCACGACTACAGCAGTTATGAAACCTGCATTTTGGCAACCACTGGATGGAGTAGAAACAGGCATGGAGTTCCATAAAATCCATTTCCTGAGAATTGTCACAACTTGACATGTCTGGAAGCTTCCTAAATAGCTCTATTCTCGGGATTACCTTTAATGGACCTGAGTCAGAGCTCACTCTGTGCAAACAACTTTATACCTAAAGAATTTTCTGGAAAAAAACATGGTAATTGTTTAACACTGCAGCTATCTGAGGCAATGATGCCAGCTGGAGTTAACAAGAAGGTGACCAAAAACTTAAAAGGAAAAGCTGGTGGAGGAGATGTTCATTACAGTCTTTAAAGCTCAGTATATTTCTGGGAATCTAGAAGGCCACATAGGCATGCAGGGTTGTAGGTATGCCCAAGAAAGGCCTCAGAAGGCCCTAATCTGTCAACTCTGACTGATCTTAAGGCTCTGAATAAGCATGATATAAGGCTAATACAGAGTTATTAACTACAGGAATATTGAAGGCATGTGTCAAGAAATATACAAAATCCTTGGCAAAGGCTGCGAGACTTACTGGTTCATAGCATTTAAGGAAATCTCTGTCCCACTAATCTCTAAGCTAACCAAGGAGACACTTTTAGTGGCTGCATATGACAAAGAAGACAGACTTTACAGTATTAATCCAAGAAATTCACTAAACAAATGAAAAATAACAACAACAAAAATAATAACAATGGCTAACAGCAATAACAACAAACACTAGAGAGAAAAAGTTCTTATTTCTAGAGTTATCACATATTATTTAAAATGTCAAGTATTAAAAAAAGTAGTGTACATACAAAGAAACAGGAATGGATGGCCCATACAAAGAAATAAAGGAAGTCAATAAAAAAGTCATGATAGAAGACAAGATGTCAGGCTCACTAGATTAAAAATATTTTAAAAGAATTAAAGGAATGTATGGCAATGATGTCTTGCCAAAGAGAGAATGTCAACAAAGAGATAGAAATTTTTTTTTAGAAAGAACCAAATAGCAGCACTCTAGTTTAAAATCACAAAAACTGAAATGAAAAATTCATCAGATGATTTCTACAGCAGATTTTAACTGGTGAGGAAAAATTCAAGGAACTTGAAGGTAGTTCAATTATTATTATACTGAAGAACAAAAAGAAGAAAGAATGAAGAAAATTAGTATATTCTCAGATATATGGTACATTGTCAAATATAGCAACATATACATAATGGCAATTCCTTCAGGAGAAGAGAAAAGAAGGAAGGAAAGAATTTCTGAAGAAATAATTTCTAAAATCTACCAAAATTCGATGAAAAAAAAAATGAATCTGCACATCCAAGTAGCAAAACAATCTCCCAGTAGGATAATCTCAAAGAGATCCACACCTACAGACATCATAGACAAACTGCCACAAACCAAAGATGAAGACAGAATCTTGAAAACAGCAAGAGAAATGTAACTCTTACATAGACAGGATTCTTAATAAGAATACCAGTGGACTTCTCATCAGAAACAGGCAACAGAAGGCAGGGCATAATATATGCAACATGCTGAAAGGGAAAAAAAAAACTATCCACCAAGAATTCTATATTTAGCAAGCTATTTTTCAAAAATAGAGATATTAAGACATTCCCAAATGAAAACTGAGATAATATGTATCAAGTAGATCTTTCCTATAATAAATACCAAAGGGAGTCCTTTACTCTGAAAACAAAATGCTCACTAGACAAAAACTGATATCCACATGAATAAATAAAAGAGCACTAGTATAGGTAACTACAGAGATGAATAGAAAAGTCATGACAAATGTATTTGTAATGATTTTCTTCTCCTATCTGATTTAAAAGACAACTACATAAACCAATAATTATAAAACTATACTGATAAGCTTCTCAGGTATAACAATGTAATTTGTATGGCAATAACAGCACAAAGAAAGGAGAAGAAAAATATTAGAGCAACACTTTTGTATACTAATGAAAGTAAATTGATATTAATCTAAATAACTTTTTAAGTTATGATAATAACTGTCATCCCCAGGGTAACCATTAAAAAAATAACTCAAAACATAGTAAAAGAAATAATAATTAAAATGATATACTAGAAAGTATCTGTTTTACATAAAACAAGGCTACCCCATAAATATACACAACTATAAATGGTCAATTTACAATAAAATACAATTTTTAATAAACAAAAAACATTCTAGTTAATAACACAGAAATAGAGGAAAGAAATAGAGATAAGCCATATAGAAAACAAACAGCAAAATGGCAGATCTGAATCCTAACTTATAAGTAATTACATTCAATGTAAATACATAAAACATTCCAAAGGTAGATATTAACAGAATGAGTAAAATATAAACCAAGATCAAACTATAGGCTGTCTACCAAAGATGCACTTTAGAGTCAAAAACGTAAATGAATTTCAAGTAAAAGAATAGAAAAATCATTATATATATAACATGCAAACAGTAACTGAAAGAGAGGTGGAGTAGCTATATTACTATTGGACAAAATAGAGTTTAACACAAAGATTATTTCTGGAGACAAGGATATTTTATAATTATAAAAGGGTAAATCCATTAGGAAGCCATAAC
Source organism: Lepilemur ruficaudatus (assembly GCA_963574885.1). Taxonomy (NCBI): domain Eukaryota; kingdom Metazoa; phylum Chordata; class Mammalia; order Primates; family Lepilemuridae; genus Lepilemur; species Lepilemur ruficaudatus. The sequence continues at coordinate 11,333 of CAUYRT010082412.1, read as the reverse complement.
AATTAAAATACATGTGCATCTAGCAATAGAGCCCAAAATAGATGAAGCAAAATCTGTCTGAACTGAAGGGAGAAATAGGCAATTCAACAATAATTGTTGGAGACTTCAGTGGCTACCTTCAATAATGGACAGAACAACTAGACAGAAGATCAGCAAGGAAAAAATAGGACTTTCACAACACTATAAACAAACCAGATCAAACACATTTATAAAATTTACAATAGCAAAATACACATTCTTCTCAATAGGACATATAACTTTATCCAGAATAACACTTGTGTTAGGTCATAAAACACGTCTCAGTGAATTTAAAAGTATTCGAATAATGCAAAGTATGTTCTCCAGCCACAATGGAATGAAATGTAGAAATCAACAACAGAAAGACATTTGAGAAATTCACAAGTTTGTAAAAATCAAACCACATACTCCCAAATCACAGATGGGAAAACAAGAAATCTCAAGGGAAATTAGGAACTATTTTGAGAAGAAGAAAATGAAAACACAGCATACCATGCACACAGCTAAAGCAACATGTAGAGTGAAATTTGTAGCTATAAAATCCCTATATTAAAAAAAAGAAGAGAAGTCTCAAATAAGTAACACCTTACCTTTAAAAAGTTAAGAAAAGAAGAGCATGCTAAGTACAAAACAGGAAAAAGGAATTAAATGGAAAAATTAGAACAAAATAAATGAAGTTGAGAATAGAAAAGACAACAGAGAAATTAAAAAAAAAAAAAACCCTGAATGCTGGGTTCTTTGAAAAGATGAACAAAATTGCAAACTCTTTAGTGAAACGATCATGGAAAAGAGATGACTCAAATTACTAAAATGAGGAATGAAAGGGAAGATGTCTACTAACCTTATAGAAAAAAATGAAAATAAGGGAATATTACAAACATTTGTACACCAAAAAATTAGATAACCTAGATGGCATGGACAAATTTCTAGCAAATGCAAATTTCTGAAATTGATTTAGAAAGAAATAAAAAATCTAAATAGATCTATAAGAAGTAAAGCGAGTGAATTACTAATAAAAGCACCTTGCAAAGAAAAAACAGGCCCAGATAGTTTCACTAATGAATTCTGTAAACATTAACAGGTAAACACAAATCCTTCACATAGTCTTACAAGTAACAGAACAGAAAGAACCCTTCCTAGTGCATTCTAAGAAGCCAGTATTACCCTGATTCTAAAACCAGAAAAAAAAAATCACAAGAAAAGTACAGAATAATATACCTTAGGAATATAAATGCAAAAATAGTCAAGAAAATAAGAGGAACCAAATTAAGCAACATATAAAAAGGATTATATATCATGACCAAGTGGGATTTATCCCAGGAATTCAGGGTTGACTTAACATCTTAAAACCAAACAAAGTAGTCCAACCCTATTCATAGAATAAAAGACAAAAACCACACGATTTTTTTTTTCAAAAGGCACCAAATGCTTGAAATGTAGTTGGGGAAGGGAATGAGGGGTCTCAATAGGGGGAAGGAAATCCTCTAAAACTGATTTATGTGAATAGTTGTACAACTTGGTAAATTTACTAATAATCATTTAATAGTACACTTAAAAGGGAGTAAAGGCATGATATGTAAATTATACTTCAATAAAGAAAAAAAAGAAATGTAAAAACAGAACAAAATAAATCAAAATATGACTATACAAAAAAAAAAGACACCAAAAAGGCCTGTGAAAAATCTGAATAACATTTGATAATAAAAGCACTCAACAAATTAGTATTTGGGGAAATTCCTCAACCTTATAAAGTCTATCTACAAAATATGTACAGCCAAATGGCAAAAGCCTGAATACCTTTGCTCTAAGAACAGGAAGATACAACTGATGTTCTTACCAGCAAGCAGGCAAATAAAAGAAATAAAGGCCATTTGTACTAGGAAGGAAGAAATAAAACTATCTCCTTTTGCAGAAGACATGATTGTATATATAGAAAATCCAAGGGAATCCACAAGAAAAATTTTTACAGCTAATAAATGACCTTAGGGATACAAGATCAATATGCAAACATTAATTACATTTCTATACACTATTAATGAATAATCCAAAAATGAAATGAAGAAAATTATCTTTAGCATAAAATTATTATAAAAGGAATAAAATACTTAAGAATAAATATAACCAAAGAAGTGAAAGTCTTGTACAGGAAAACCTCAAACATAAGTGAATTTTAAAAAGCCCATGTTCACATACTGAAACACTTAATATTGTTAAAGTAGCAATAATTTCTAAGATGATTTATAGATTCAAAATAATCACTATCAAAATATCTATGGCCTTTCTTGCAGAAACTGGCACGCTGATATTAAAATTCATATGGAAATGCAAGGGATCCAGAATAGACAAAAACAATGTTGGAAAAAAAACCCAAAAAAAGAAAAGACAAAGGTGGAAAACTCACACATTTCATTTCCAAACTTACTACAAAGCTAGAATAATCAATATAATTTCTTACTGGCATAAGGATAGACATATAGATCAATGGAATAGAATTTAAAGTCCAGATATAAACCCATATATTTGTGGTTAATTGAGTTTTGACAAGTGTACCAAGACAATTCGATGGGAAAGGAATAGTCTTTGCAACAAATGGTGATGGAATAGCTGGATATCCATATGCAAAAGAATAAATTAAATAACTAATTTATATCACCTAAAAAATTAACTGAAAATGGATCATATGTCTAAATGTAAGAGTTCAAACTATAAAACTTTTAAAAGAAAACAAGTGGAAAGTTCCCTGGTATTTGGCAATGGATTCTTAGAAATCACACCAGAAAAAGCACAATTTACAAAAGCAAAAAATGATAAATTAGAGTTAATCAGAGTCAAAAACTTTTGTGTTTCAAAGGATCTCGTCAAGAAAGTGAAAAGACAACCACAGAATGGAAGAAAATATTTGTCAATCATATATCTAAGAACTCTGTATCCAGAATATATAGTAAACTTACAAATCAACAGTAAGGCAGATAACCTAATTTACAAATGAGCAAAGAATCTGAATCGACATTTCTTCAAAGAAGATATACAAATGGGCAATAAGGACATGAAAGCATATTCAAAATCATTAACCATTAGCATAATGCAAATCAAATCTGTATCTAGATACCACTTTACATCACAAGGATGGCTCTAATCAAAAGAAAGGACAGGCCAGGTGTGGTGGCTCATGCCTGTAATCCTAGCACTCTGGGAGGCCAAGGCGGGTGGATCACTCAAGGTCAGGAGTTCGAAACCAGCCTCAGCAAGAGTGAGACCCTGTCTCTACTAAAAATAGAAAGAAATTAACTGGCCAGCTAAAAATATATAGAAAAAAATTAGCTGGGCAGGGTGGCGCGTGCCTGTAGTTCCAGCTACTCGGGAGGCTGAGGCAGAAGGATCACTTGAGCCCAGGAGTTTGAGGTCGCTGTGAGCTAGGCTGACGCCACGGCACTCTAGCCCAGGCAACAGAGTGAGACTCTGTCTCAAAAAAACAAACAAAAAAAAGGACAATAACTACTGTTGGTGAGAATGTGGTGAAATAGGCATCCTTATCCATTGCTGGCGAGAATATAAAATGGTGCAGCTACGTTGGAAAACAGTTTGGCTGTCCCTCTAAATGTCAAACATAGAATTACCTTATGACTAAGCAATTCTACTCCTAGGTATATATCCAAAAGAACTGAGAACATATGTACACATAACTTACACAGAAATGTTCACAGCAGCATTATTCATAATAGCCAAGAAGTAGAAACAATTCAAGTATTCATCAACCAATAAATGGTTTAAAAATGTGGTATATTCATACAATGCATTATTGTTGGCAATAAAAAACAATGAAGTACCGATCCATACTGTAACATGACTGACTCATGAAAACATTATGCTAAATGAAAGAAGTGAAGCTAGACACAAAAGGCCACATATTATCTGATTTCATTTATATGAAATGCTCAGAATAGACAAATAAATAGAGACAAAAAGTTGATTACTGGTTGCCAGGGGCTGGCGGTTGGGGGTGTGTGTGGTGGGGTGGGAAATGGTGAGTGACTGCTAATGTGTACAAGTTTCTTTTTAGGGTGATGAAAACGTTCTAAAATTAAATAATGGTAATGTTTGCACAACTCTGTGAATACATTAAAAACCACTACACTATATACTTAAAGAGTGAATTTTATGTGAATTTTGTCTCCATAAAATTGTTTCAAATTTGCTAATAAATCTGGTTTAAAAGAATATCCACAATTTTTCAAAGATGTTAGTCTATCACATGGATAAGAGATTTTCCTTCAGGCCTCTTCTGTTGTTCAAGTGACAGCCTTTCGTATGATAGTTATCAATAATCTATCTAATTCCATTAAAATTCCAGTTGTCTTTTTTTTTCTTTCACATGCTAATCAGCTATAGTATTCCACTTAAATGTTGGAATCTCTATCTGAGAAACAAGGCTTTTACAGACTTCTAATCAATGTCAGTATAGGCCAACTGGCAGGTGTGGCTTCTTTTATTTAAATTTTGATATAGTCACATAATAATGATAGCAATAATAGCAATAATAAAAATAATGTAACAATGATAAAAGTAATAGGTAACATTCATTGAATGCTTCCTATATAACATCATATAAAATAAGGAACTATTATCATTTTAAAGACGTGGAAACTGAAACTTAAAATGGCCTCAGGCCACTTAAATAAGGCTGAGAGTCACTTTAGCTGATAAAGGGCAAAGTTGGCATTACCTGAGGTTTTCCACACCTGACATGTCTAATCCTTTTACACTTGGTTTTTGGTGACTAGTTTATAAAGCAAGTATTTCTTGTAATAAAGTAGAAAAATAAGATAAAATAAAGTAGCATAATTTTTTCTGGCTCTTGACCTGAATGAAGATAGGTATAGCATAAAATTAGACATTTATTCCTTTTTGTAAAACAGAAATTTAACAACTTGGGTCATCTTTCAATCTCAATTTTTCTAGGGGATCAGATTTAACAAGAAAAGCATTTTGTAGTAATAAATACAATCATTTCAGTTATTTTCAAATCCCCCCCATAAATGTACTATAAGTGTACAAATATATCTTTCAGATATGAATAAAATATTAAGTTTGATGAATTGGGTGCATAGACCAATGGTCTATAGCATTTCCAACTTAACAGTAGTTTTGATGTGGAACTAGTTCTGTGACAGTTTCTGATTTATAAGTACACATGAATATTTATACATTTCAAGTAAATCAGGCATGTGTTAATTTTTACAATGACATGACCAGACAATATGATGAAAAATGGTGAAAGGTATTGACTGTAATGAGCATTTAACTTATTAGCAACATTCATATTACCTATGTTAATAATTTATAATATTTGGCTGAAAAAAACAACCCAAAATATTTTACATTGTTTTCTAAATATTATGTTTCTTATATTATCCCAATATCCACTAAGGAAGAACATTTTTAGTGCACAGATATAAACATTTCAGAGTCAAATGTAGTAGGAGAAATTGAAGTAACTATGTTCTACAATTCCCTAAATAGTGAACATATATACTCAATAAACAGACAAAATCTTCTTTTAGGTGGTGTCCCCAAAATTTCAAATAGTACTAAGAGTCATGGGAATTGCCACAGTAAGTAATCACCTACAATAGGAAAAAAGGATTTATAAAGCATACATGTTATAGTTCCTACGTGGCTAGGCTTTTGATCTATCACGACATACTCTGAAGGTAGTATCACGCAGGGTACCAAATTGAGTTATATGAACAGTTAATGAGTATCATTTGATCTATAACATTTTAGGAAAAAAACTATGATCAATTTTCAAAAGCTGTATCTTAAAAATTTTGCTCTGAGTCTTATATCTGAACATCTCAAAGAATTTTTAGGAAAAAAATTTATAGAAAATGATACATATCTTCACTTTGTAAATACATGAACTGCCTTTTGAATGGCCCTTATACTAAAATGAAATTAATTACATCCTCTTCAAAGTAGGGATTTTACCTCAAAACATGGATCTATTATGAAAATCACATAAATGTAAGCTGGTACCCTTTCTTGGCAGGGTGGTATTACATACATTTAGGTACATAACTAGCTACTGTCATAAGCCCTCTTTGTCTTCAAATATTAACTCTTCTGTCCATTCCTGTCTGATGCCTGAAATTCCTTCACTATTAGAAAAGCTTAATCAATTTATTAACTATCCCATATTTTCTTTTATCACTGCTGCCCAGTAATCTGCATTGTTTGTGGTTCTTGATTGGAAAACTAAGAAATTCTTTGAACGTATCATTCTAATGAACTATATACACACACATAGGCACAAAGTAAAGCTGTAAAGTAATTAATTCAGTTCCTCAAATGAGCAAAAAAAAAAAAAAAGAAATACAGGAATGATAATTATCAGTTACTTTTTTTTCTTATTTGATGAATAAATATATTTTTATTCCCTCTCCATTTTTTTCTCTCAGCCTATTTATGGTTTTGTAACAAAAAGATTTTACACGAAATTTTCTATAATTATTTTGTGAAAACCCACGTATAAAAGAAACTGACTTCTTTTGTTTTAAGAATAAAGGAACCTCCTCATTTCAGAAGGATCTGAAGTAATTTTTCTCTCTAAACAAAACCTCTGTTCTATGGTTCATGTTCAGAGGTGGGCTTCACCCAAACCTACTTCCCTTCCTCTGAGCTGCTAATGGAAGCATGTGGTAACATTTCTGCCTTGGCTAATTAAATCATTTCCCTTAAAGTGAGGCAAGTTATCTTTTATATACTAACACTTATTTTGACACAGTGTATAATTGTATATAAAAAATTATATAAATACATTTTTAAAATGCTAGATTTTCTTCCCATGTACACTGAATTTAATCGATTATAAGGTGAAAATGACTGACGTGTAATTCTTTTCTCTATAGCAACATTAGCCATAAAAGTGGAAACAGATCAACAAACTCCTGGGTGTGCATGTCAGGAAAGGGAGAAGCACTGTGGGGGTAGAATTTATGTAAGTCTTATTTTGAATAGAGTTTTGCTTCAGAGATAACACCATAGAAGGAAGGCTTGTAGTCCACTCTCCTTGTAGAATGTGAGTTTCTAAATCTATCAGTAGGGAGATATGTACAACACATACTAACAAAGAACTCTGTTGTAACATTTTAAGCATCAAAAAAGGCCTGTCTATATCCGGCAAGATTTTTTTAAAGATTTAATTTATTTCTACTGCTATAAATTAGTCTATTCAAGCAATACAGGACCCATCTGTCTAGTCTCATGCTTTTGAAATATAAAGCTTGGCAGTTCTGTTGCTTCCAAATCATATAGTGCTTTCATTCCAATTTATGTTGATTCAGTTCAAATAGTGGAAAATTTAAATCACATCATGGCTATTTTGACAGGTATACAGATTATAATAAAGGGGTTTTTGATGTGTGTTCAGAATTCTATAAGCAAAGGGAAAAAATAAGAAATGAAAGATTCCTAATCCACAATGGTTGCTATCTGCAAGAAATTAATTTGTAAGCAATTATTTTATCAGCTCTTTATATAATATGCACAAAATAAGCATAATATAAATATGTTAAACCACCTATCAAATTTAGTTATCATATCAAAATTCTCATAAAAGGTGCTACATTTATTTATATAGAAAAAAGAACGATAACATTGTCAAGATATGAGATTGTGAGTACTGATTTACAAAAATTCAGTGAATGAGTTTCTATAGATTACAGATATTTGGACTCAAAGTGAATAATTCTCTTGATCCTGACAAGCTTTGAGCGTCTTTACCACACTTACAGTTTTCTGCACAGTACTCAAATTGATTGACAGGTTTGTAGATCGACATTTTTCTTTTAACCTTACATTATTTCTCTTACAAGATTATCTCAACCCCAAAGGCTCACTGACACTTGGGGAATGGTAGTTGCAATTATTGAATTTTGAACAGTTTAGCTTTCTTACCATTACCACTTTATAAGGGCTCAAGGTAGAGTTGGCTTTATATTTCAGTACAATAGGCAGATGGGATCTAAAAATTAGGATCTCCTAATCTCTGTATACACCCCATCCTTCCTTGAGACTCATTACAGTGTAATTCCCACCAGTAAAGATTTCTCCTTTCTGAGCAGTCTCTTTCAAAGTTTCTCTTGGAGAGATAATAGATTAGGTATCTGACACTTTATTGAGAATTAATTTATCAGATCTCTTTCCTTCATGGCTGGGAAGATCCAGACCATCAGGAAGGCACTGGCCACCTGGGGCTGAGGCATTACACAGTGGCCAAAGAGCACTGAAAAGGGAGGCAGGGGAACCTGAAGGATCAACATCATCTCCTTCACAGTTGGGCTAAGGGATGACCTTCGAACAAAAATAACCTCCCTAATGAACAGCTGGGTCCATAGGGTACACATCTGAAGGACAATTGTTTCAGGCTGGAATGTACAAAACTAAATAGCTTATTTTTCTCCCCTTTTGTTCCATGTAGGGTATAAAATCTTAAATCCAAATTCCAAGACAAAGGTCCTCAATAAGAGGAAATTCCTCTGGCATTGAGTAGGGAAGATTAGCAGTAGCTATTATCCCTTTTAATAATCATGTAGCTACTTAAAACAAAATGAAGGACCTCCTACCTGGCTCACATTGTAAACACATGGGAAAGAATGGGATCACATGCCCGGGCAGGCCTGCATGCGCTTAAAGGGCACTGCAAGGTCCTGCACCCTCACCACTCACGTGGCTTGGCATTCACCCCATTCAGGCCACTCTAGATCTGTTTTAACAAATGGAAGGAAAGACTTTGAGGACCTAAGAGATCCCAGGGTCATCCGCTCCCCAGTTCCAAGGTAGCTCTATGACATCATTGAATATTTTGCTACATGGAGTAACAAAAAGATAATATTTATTGAATGTTTATTATATGCCTGGCACTTAACATTTATCTGATGTAACTTCATTTTTGGCAAAAGTTCTGTTAGGTATGTTTATTAATCTTCATTTTGCAGATGCAAAAATAGGCAAGGAAAAGTTACATAACTCCTTTAAGGTGAAATAGCTAGCAAGCAGCTGAAAAAGGGATTTGGATCCTACTGTTGTACCCACATTGTTCGCACTTTTCCCCACCATACTAAGCTGTCAGTAGATGAACTGGCCCCAGTGAAGTGGGGGTGATTAATGACGCAATTGAGCAGTTTACTGAGGAGTCAAACTTTGAACTGGACACAACACTTGCATTACCGGTGCCAAAACATTGTACAGGGAAGATGAAAAATGTCATCAATAGTTGAGCACTTTGGAAGCAGTTGTGTGTTTGGCATCACAGAAACAAAATATCCGGATTGAAGACTGAATATTTTATTTTGCATCTGGGTGTTCTGGCATAATAGGAAGCAAGAAAAGTAAGTTCTATTCAGTTATTTGCCATTTGTGGTGATATCAGCACTCTATAAACTGAAGGAGAGAAAATAAATGCTAGGCATCATACTATATTTTGTGCTGAAATACTCTTGCAACTTCAATTGCTTGCTTTAATGTATTTCAGTGAGGTGTTGCCAGGGGGCAGCCTCAGCAAAATTGTAAAAGTTAGATTCATCTTCGGTGTCCTTTTGCATCTTCAGGGAGGTGCCATCCTTTTGTTCCCACCAGGTGAAAAGTGGGACTTCATGCTTTATATGTCCCCTATTCACAGCATGCTTTCAAAAATAAATCACTCATAGTAAGAATACATGAAAGGGGTCAAAATTTTAAGTAACTGTGGTGCAGAACTGATGGTAGAATTCTAGGCACTCTCCAATTTGTGAGGAGAGTGGACTTCTAAGCTCCTTAAAATCCCCCTGAAAAGCCACTGAATTATATTATTCCCAGGCTTACAAGTCTTAAAACCTCTGTATAGTAAAAACATAGTGATGAAATAAAATCACAGACTGGTTAATTACCAATTACGGAACTTAAAAGAAAGGAGATACAAAGACTGCACACGGTAACAGTTTAGCCTAGAAGGATTTCTTTGATAACAGCAAGAAAAATACTTTCACTGTGCTACTGTTTTCCAAAGGCAGTAATTCAAGACCCTCTGTAAAGGCTACAACAGTGCCAGTTATTATAAAGCATAGTCTCTCTGTTTTTCTCTGTTTTCTCTTTCAATTGTCTCAGAAAAAACAACTACTCAACTCTGCTGTTGTAGCATGGAAGCACATATAGACAGTATGCAAACAAAAGAGTGGAGTTGTTTTCCAAAAACAACTTTATTTACAAAAACAGGCAGTCAGCCTACGGGCCATAGATTGCTGACCCTTTCTCTACAAGTGTTATAATTTTAGGTTTTACGGTCGAGTCTAATGATCCATTTTGAATCAATTTTTGTATGTGGTGCAAGGTATGGATCAAAGTTTATTTTCTTCCGTATTAAAATCTAATTGTGCAATAACATTTGTTGAGAAGACTATTCTTTTTCCATTGACTTGCTTTTGTACCTTTGTCAAAAATCTGTTGTCCACATGCTTATGGATCTCTTTTTGCACTTGTTACTGTGTTCTACTGATTCATTTGTCTATCTTCGGGCTAAAATCACACTGCTTTATAAGTATATAATGAATCTTGAAATCAGATAGCGTTAACCCTCCAAGTTTGTTCAGTTTTCCCTGACTGATTTTAAGATTTTTCTCTTCATCTCTGGTTTTTAGCAATTTGATTCAGGCATGCCTTGTTGTACTTCTCTCATGTTCTTGAGGTTTATTGAACTTTTTGCATCTCTGAATTTATAGTTTTTATCAAATTTGGAAAAATTTTTGGCCATTATTTCTTGAAATACCTTTTCTGTCCTATCCTCTAGGGGCATGAATTACATATATATTACGCTCCTTAAAGCCATTTCAGAGCTCACTAATTGTCTGTTCTTTTTCTCCTGATTATTTTTTTACCATTTTGTTTCATTTTGGAAAGTTTTTATTGCTATATCTTCACATTCATTAATCTTTTAATCTTTAATGCCTAGTCTTCCATTAATTCCAACCAGTGAATTTTTCATCACACACATTGTAGTTTTCATCCCTAGATATTTTATTTGAATCTAATTAAATGTCTTTCATGTTTCTGCTTCCTTTATGCACATATTTATTTATTTTTATTTTTATTTTTATTTTTTTATTTCAGCATATTATGGGGGTACAAATGTTAAGGTTACGTACATTGCCCTTGCCCCCCTCCCCCCTCCAGTCAGAGCCTCAAGCCTGACCATCCCCCAGATGGTGCACATCACACTCATTATGTATGTATATACCCATCCCCTCCTGCCCCCTCCCGTCTGCCCGACACCCGATAAATGT
>CAUYRT010082411.1:0-24091 GCA_963574885.1 Lepilemur ruficaudatus | reverse complement strand
AAAAGACTTCTAATATGATGAAGTTCAGAATGATGTTTATACAGGTCCTAGTATGTATGCTAAGGATTGTTTTTTATCATGAAAATGTATTGAATTATAGCAAATGTGCTTTCCATCTTGACTTGATCATGTTCTATTTATTTCTATTTCTTAACTATTGTTTGTAGCAAATTGCATTTAAAGATTTTTCTACCAAAGGAAAATTGCTACTACAATCCTATAATAAATTCAATTTGATCATCTATATTAGTTTTTATATACTGCTTGATTCGATGTGGTACTATTTTAGGATTTTGCAACAATGCTCATAAATGAGATTGACTTTTCCAATTCCTTTCATAATACAATCTCATCTTATTTGGGCATCACTGTAATTCTGGTTTCAATGAAAGAAATAACAACTGTTTCTTTTTTCATCTTCTACTGTCTAGAAGAGTTTATATAACATAATGATCTCTTTCTTGAAATTTTATTCTCCTATAAAACTATATATAGGTATATATAAATAATATATATATAATATGTGGCATACATGTAATATATCATATATATGGCTTTTGTATCTTACATGTGGGAATCTTTTTAATAACCGACCGATTTCATTAAAATTATTCTAGCTTTACATATATATTTAGATCAAATTTGTAAATTAGATATTTCTATGAATTTTTCTTTTAATATACATTTCCTAATTTTATTGGTATAAAATTATCATAGTATCTCTTGTTAGAATCACTCTTGTATGTATTTATGTTCTATTTTTTAGTTCTAGTAACTTTATATTTTTCTTAATCAGTTTTACCAAACTTTTCTTTATTTTATAAGTCATTTAAAATGACAGTTTTGGGCTTTGAGGATTAATACTATTTCATCTTTGTTTTCTCTGCAGCCCTTTGTTACTATCCTAATTCAGATAACAATCAGCTGTGCACTGTATTATTCAAAAAGAGGTTTAGCTTTTTGGCCTCCAGTCCTTTTCAGACTGATGCCTGGAGAATACAGTATTTCTAAGACACAAACAGGAAGTTTCTAATCTCCTGCCAACACATATCAAAAATAATTGTATTTTTAGATAATTTACCAATTTCATGCAAATTACCAACACTATTTGTATTAACTCATTTATAAAATGCTCTTCATTATTATTTTTGTGATGTGCATGGATCTGTATTCATGTTTCATTTTTCATTCCTGCTAATGCTAATTGGTGTTCGTTTCCTCCTCTCTTATTCATTGTTTTTTGGGGATGGGAATGGGAGACTTAGTCTTGCTAATGAGTTATCAATTTCATTAAACATGTTTACGCTTATTTTCTCTCTTATGTATATTATACATAGTTACAATGTCTATCTAACTGTTCAATTAGCTGAAGATTATTGCCCAATAATTATCCCTTGTATAGTGAATTGAATGCTTATGAATTGATGGAAGTTTTGTTTTTAGGAGAACATATTCAATGAAAGTTAATATGAGTGACTGCTTTTTCAGCTTTTAGTCTCTGTATTAGTTTTTTTGTTTTGTTTTGTTGTTTCTTTTATGGGCCCCAGTTGTATTACTATTATATTTATATATATTTATAATAATAAATAAGCTACAATACTTATTTTTTAAATAAGTGTTTTATTTTAGAATAGCCTTAAATTTATAGAAAATTAAAAAATAGTACAGAGAATTCCATATACCTTATATCCAGTTTTCCTTATTATTACTACTTTACATTAATATGGTACATTTGTCACAAATAATGAATAGATATTGATACATTATTATTAAACTACATACTTTACTTAGATTTCCTGAATTTTTATCTAATGTCCTTTTTATGTTCCCTCATCCCATCAAGGACACCACATTACATTTAGTTGTCATGTCTCCTTAGTCTCCGTTGACAGTGACAGTTTCCTTATTTTTTTTTTTTTTTTTTTGAGACAGAGTCTCACTCTGTTACCCAGGCTAGAGTGCCGTCGCATCAGCCTAGCTCACAGAAACCTCAAACTCCTGGGCTCAAGCAATCCTCCTGTCTCAGCCTCCCGAGTAGCTGGGACTACAGGCATGCACCACCATGCCCAGCTAATTTTTTCCATATATATTTTTAGTTGGCCAATTAATTTCTTTCTATTTTTAGTAGAGATGGGGTCTCACTCTTGCTCAGGCTGGTTTTAACTCCTGACCTTGAGAGATCCTCCCGCCTCGGCCTCCCAGAGTGCTAGAATTACAGGCGTGAGCTGCCGTGCCCGGCCAGAAGTAACTTCTTGACTCTAGTCTGCTGTCAACCTGAAGGAGGCAGGGCTATGCCTTGTTAATCGCCACACCCTTCACACATTTACACATCCAATAAAAATCTGTGCAGTGAATGAATGGGCCAAAGACTGAATGAATGAGGTCATGGCCCGCCACCAAAATGCAGGTCCTACTTCTCCGTGGTGTCCTGTTCTTATACTGAGCCTGGTGGCTGAGATGTCTCAACACTCCTTCCTACCTTTTGTTTTAGAAACTGGATGATCCCAGAAAGGGTCGATACAAGATGACATTGACTTGTGAGATGCCAAAGTCACCATCAACACGAACTCAGTGGCATGAGGGTAGAGGTTCCAAAATAGATATGAAATAGATGCTTCAAGCCTTCATGTTGGTTTTACCTGGCTCCATACTATCCCAAGATGACAGACCTTAAATCTTTTGTAGATTTTCTTAATGAGGAGTCATTTTTATATTACTAGGGAATTTAAGACAAGAGCAGCCTCATACCAGGTAGCCACTTGCTCCCGAGAGTTGCAGGTACGGTTTTTGTCTCATGTGGTTTGGTGCCTAATCTCTCTAGCATGAAAATTATACACATCCAGACTAAACTCTTAGAGCCCCAGCTCATGTGGATTGTTCTTGTTGCACTGACATGTTTAATTGTTTTCCAAAGAGAGCACATCACACTTTCTAAACGTGACCATAGCTTTTGCGCTTCTAAAATCCACATACAGAATCAAAAAGAACAAGTGAGTGCATGTATGTTAGGACTCTTCTCTGATTCTCTCAGACTTAATTATCAAAAACACAAATATCTAAAGGGTTTTTAGTTTTCCCATATATTGTTTCCCATATACTGTTCTTCAGACACATGTATTTATTCACTAAATGAAGAATAAATTTACTGCTAAATCTGCGTGGCATTATACAAGCCAGACTATCACATTTTCAGGATGTGTGTCTTTAGCTCAAAACATTTACGTAATCTCCTAATTTGTACAACAACTGCATATATCATTACAAATGGTCAAAGGTGAGGTACTTAAGGTACAGCTCAGAAAAAAAATGAGGCTAAGTAGTGGAAGGAAAACATAAACTCTAGTTTCTGATATAAAATTCTTATAAAACATTCTATAATAATAAAAATATCAGCTAACAATTACTCACTTCTAAATTTCCAGGTGCAACGTTAAGTCACTTTTTGGTATTAATACATTGGATTCCCACAGCCCTTTGAGATAGAGTCCCCATTTCACAGATAAGAAAATCGTGGCATGGAGAGGTTATGTGTTTAAGGCTCATGTCTAAATATGGCAGAGCCAGGCAACATCTCCCAAACCATACTCCTCAGTACCCCACTCAGCTGCCTCTGGGATGCAGGCTACAAAGTTCCACTATTTTATGTGGCATATTTCCCATGAATGATTTAAATTCTGCTTCATTTTCCCTTTCCATCTCTAATCACTATCCTCTATGTGTAGTCAGATGTAAGAAAGGAAAGGAGACATTTTTAGCCCACTGCACTCAGCGTCCTCTCAAGCCCAGCATGGGGGGATGGGGGAAGTTGGGGAGGGGCACAGAGTGGGCGGAGTTACCGAGTTACCCCCTTCCTGTGACAGCCCTTGTATTTTACAGCCTGCTCATTTGCAAAGTAATTTCACATCGTATGTTACCAATCCTCCCAAAAACTTTCTAAAGTGGTGTTATACCAATTTTATTCATCAGAAAACTGAGGCTTGTAGAGGTTAGATGAAGGGAAAATAAATAAAATAACTAAGCAAGGGTCCCAACACAGCGGAGAGCTTCTTTTTTTTTTTTTTAAGACTTAACTATCATGTTCAGTTTCACTCTCCTGGGATTGTGGTGCATCCTAAAAGCAAGCCAGTTACCCAGGGCCTGTGTCCTCCACGTCAGCTTGGTTTGGTGACACCTTCTATTTCCAGGGGCTCCTTCCCCCGCACAAGAGACCAGGGGCCCTCAGTAAACACACCAGAAGCCAGATCCCCTGGAGGTCCCCAAACCAGCACCACTTTTTACTACTCCCCACAAATTGGATTTTCATTACTTCAGAGTGGTAAATAATTTAGAAATTATTTTTGCCTTCAGCTCCACTTACACTTTTGTGTGGAAACACGTAACCAGGTGCCCTGGGACAAAGGCCCCGATAAAAGTTAGCTCCCCTTCCTTCCGCTTTCCTGGCTACAGTATTCAAACGTAATACAGCCTCTGTTCTCAGGTGATTTGCCAACTTTCCTGGCGTCCTATCAGCCTGCCATTGTCCGGTTTTACAACAACTCCCACTTCTGAGAGGGTGGCACTGCACATACTTACTTTGAACATGAAAGTGAATTAAATTTGCTTTGAGAATTTCATAATACCCTCTGACACAACGGGGCGTCACAAAAGCAGGCTTAGGGTCACTGGTCTATAGACAGTGCAGCAGAGAATAAAATGAAAACTTGACAATTAACACCTACCTGGGGGCATACAGTTTATAGTAAGGTAAACTGATCTCCTTTTAGGAAGAAAGCACATATAAACAACTGCCAGTAATGTGCAACAAATTCCATATTGTGGCTTTTTTGATCGCATCAGCCCGAATCCAATCAGCTTGAGAGCAGAGGCAGGTGTTTTAACAGAGTCATTTTTATCATTGTTTAGAAATATTTACCATTTTCCCACTATTTTCACACACGTGAGTGTGCATAATTAAACAGGGATTACAGCGGAAGGTGAATAGAGTTATCTCTACCGAACACTTATTGTCCTGTGTGTAATATCTGATGTCATCCTATCTGAAGCCCTTACCATCAGCTGGAATGAGTTCACCAAAACCCACAGGCATGTATTTGTTTCCATACTGAGTCCATGCACCATCAGGCTAAAAAATACACCGAGAGAGGCGGAGAGAGAGAGGCATTTGTGCAGCTGGCCATAATCCCTTTATAAAGCATTTCCTGAGCTTCCTATCTACTGTGGGCAGACTGGCCCACCCCACTCCCTGCAGCGCATGGAAGTTTCCCCCGCGCAGCACAAGGATGCTGTGGCCAAAAAGTCATCAAAGAAGACAAAAGCAGCAACCGCGCGGTGTCAGTACCGAAGGCGTGCCCGCAGTCCTGGCCCTGGGGCGTGGAGTACTCCAGGCAGCCGGCTCGCTCTTCCAAGGGAGGGCAGGGCGCCCCGCCGTTCTGCGGCTCCTGCTGCACCGAGCGCCTCCGCACGCGGGTCGTGGGCTTGCACTGGTCCGCGCAGCCGCTCCAGGCGCTCCACTCCCCCACGGAGCACGGGCGAGCTGCAAAACAGCACAACAGGACGCTCACCTGAGTAAACCCAGCGGCCCGTCAGGCCGCCCCCGCCAACACAAACAGTGGAGTTTGGCCCCAGTAACCTTCATCTTGACCGAGCCTGTGTCAGGAGAACACAGAACCTCAGCAGGTCCTAGCTGGCGTTGACTTCACCTGCCTGCCTAACTGATAACCCCTTTGAGGCAACTGGGTATCCAGGAGCCCCAAGGTGCGTCTGAGCCAGGGACACACACCCGAGTACCTGAGGCGGATGCTTTCAGGGGACTTCCTCATACTCCCACAGCTGACATCAGATCTTTGCTTTTGTTCGTCCTCGATATTAACTTTGCTCGTCTCTGCTCACAACATTTTTATTATAACAGTAACACACTCTCATTGTAGAGAACATAAGGAAAACACGAAGCATAAAAAAAGGAAATATACTTCGCCCACCAATAATCCCATCGCCCAGCCGGGTCAATTCTTATCCGCAACGCTGTCTGTAAGAAACATGGCCTGGGGCTACACACAGGGACCCCACACTTTAGGCTTCTCCTGTTCGCTCTATTCTCATTCTCCATGACCCACAGGCTCATAAACTATGGGCGTGGGAGTTTAGAGACGACCAGCCAGAGCCGGGAGAGGTAAAGAGTGCTCATGGCCAGGCGGGAAGGGGCGGCTGGGGACAAGGATGTGGCGTGGAGTCTTGTTCTTTCTATCAGACTATGGGTCTCCACGTCTTTGGTCAGCTCAGAGCCGAGTGTGCTACGCTGCTCCCTCGAGCGCAGCAATACGCCTGAGGATTCACATGATGGGCAAAGCCAAAACGGTCCTTGATTCTGAAAATCCAATTACCAAATCTGGAGATGGAATTAAAAAACGCAATTTCCTCACCATGACTG
Organism: Lepilemur ruficaudatus; assembly: GCA_963574885.1. Classification (NCBI taxonomy): domain Eukaryota; kingdom Metazoa; phylum Chordata; class Mammalia; order Primates; family Lepilemuridae; genus Lepilemur; species Lepilemur ruficaudatus. The sequence goes on along the minus strand of CAUYRT010082411.1, from coordinate 17,664 downwards.
TAAAATCAACGTGGTTTCACATTTAACTTTTCCATTGAAAGTTCTGATGAGTCTTTTATAATAAAAGGACTGTAATGAGTTCTTAAATTGAATGATTTCCGGACTTGGAATTAAATATGAGAAAAGGAAAGAACAAGAAGACAAAAGGTGTGTCTCTGAACTAAACACCAAGCTTTTTTCTTTACAAAGTGTGACCCACTTTCCCTATCACCCTCACACTTTGAAGTTCATAGCATTTTTGATAAGAAAGCACTCTGGCTTCTTTGAGCGCTTGATTTGGACTTCTGACAGTCTGTACTTGAAAACTCATTTTGGTTCAGGGCTTGTGGTTTTCGGAGGACATGTTATTTGGTGACACACAGCCACCTGTGACATGAAAAGGGCCACATACAACATAATTCAAAAATTTTAATACTGTTTTAAACATGCTTTCATTCATCATCTAATAACCCATAGGTATCATATGTCAACTACCTCAAGAAGCAAGAAGGAGCCACGTCAGAGTTCATTCTCAATATCTGCCATGCATACATCTTTTAGAAAATCAGTAACAGGTCACTTCCTACTCTTGTCATCTCTTGTTGACCTTTCCCTTTTTATTTTCATTATTTCATGATTTCATGGGCGCATCGAACCAGAAGGCATTTAAAGAGCTCCCCTAGGCTGCGAGCTGGTTGAAAAGGACTACTTCCATCCTTAGTTCTTTCAATACCTCTCTTCCTCCCCCAAACCTCTTCATACCTGAGTCTAGCTAGTCCTGCCAGGACTTGTTGAACTTGAACAACACTCAATGCAAAGAACACTCTACTTGCAAAAGAATGCACTTGTTTCAAATATTAACATTCAGACATCACCATACAATAAAATTTTGCCACGGTATTAACTCAGAATATGGCCTTGGGTCAGACTCTGTCCATATGTAAAAGATGGACCTGGGGAGAGTTTTCTGACTGAATTTGGCCCCCCAGGGTTTCTTTATCATTTGTGTCGCATACCCAGTATTTATTTTATTTGGTTTGGTCCCACAGTTGAAGTCCTCAAAAATCACAGAATTATTACACCAATTGTTGTTCCTATTGGTTAAGATTTGTCCTGGGCAAATGCTATTTCCTGTTTTTCCAATCCATGACTTTAAAAGCCCCAGAAAGAGAATTGGAAAGTTCTAGGGTCCAGCACAACAACATCTGATGGCCTCACTGTAAGACAAAATAAAAACTCTCACATAGAATTATGTGAATAAAAAGGCGTTCCACAAAACATTTTGTATTGGCAGGTTAATCTGGGGTATTTATTCCTATTCTGCACCAAAGATTCCATTCCTGACTAGCTCACGAACTTTTGATTATTTGGATCGCAAGCCATCGTAAATCACGAGATCTTTGGTCTTGGAAGTTAAGGGAAGTACAGAACTTCTGGTAGATTTATTACCACAAGCCATATATTACAGCTACATGACACAAATTTCCTTCTGAACTATTCCATAGTATTCTCGTCCTCTTTCCCACTGAATCTTGTCTAGTTCACATTTACATACAACATATAAAAATATTCTTTCTTAAAATCTGACCTTTTCAATCTTCACAGCTAGTTTCACCAGCTGTTAGGAGAGCCGACAGACTGTGGTACCCAGAGAGTGCCATGATTACCTGTGATTCCAAGTTTGTCACAGCTTCCTGAGTGCTTAATAGTTGGAATTTTATGGCACCATCTACCCCTTTAAGGGGAAGGAAACCTAGATTCAATGGGTGCCAGAAATCTCAGCAAGCTCACTTTTTCTTTTCTTCTTCTTTGTTTCAACACTGCCTAATATTTAGGTGGAGTTTCCCCAGGAGCAGCCCAAGAGACATGGATTGAATGTAAGTAATTTATTTGGGAGGTGATCCCATGAAGCACCATAGGAAGCAGAGAAGAGACAGAGAAGCAGACACAGCTGGACACAGTGGCTCACACCTGTAATCCCAGCCACTCTGGAGGCTGAGGTGGGAGGACTGCTTGAGGTCAGGAGTTCAAGGCCAGGCTGAGCGATATAGCAAGATCCCCTGTATCTAACAAAATTAAAATAAATACATTTAAAATAATTTTAAAAGAGAAGCAGACATAGAAGAGAACAGAGACATAAAATCGACATCTAAGTTCCTGCTGTAGCTCTAGTGGGCACCTCCGGCTCCCAGCTCGCTGGAGAGTGAGATAATGGATATAGACCCAGAGTGTAAGGAATTATCAAGTCCCTCCTGATTTATTAATGGTCCTCCTTTCTCAAGAGCTTTCTGGTTATCGGATATCTCTGTCACAGTCAGAGGAGAATGGCCAAGAACAAAACATTCATACATTTTGGTAACAAATCTGCATATAGGAGTAGGATACATTGTCACATGTCCTAACAGGGACAGCCAGTCACATCCAAGTACAATTACCTTAACAGATGCATCACTAATATTTTATTTTTAATAGGTGACTTCAACTCCCTCATTTCATTTATATTTCATTTGACATCCAAACTGCCTGCCGTGACCTACAGGGTCCCATGTGACCTGGCCTCTGCCTGACCCTGGGCTCTCAGCTGGAGTGCTCTCCCCCACCAAGTTGCAGCCATACGGACCTCGTCAGCCCTTAACACACCAACCTCTTTCCCTCGGTGGGACCTTTGTATGTGTTTTCACTCTTCCAGGGATGATGATCTTCCCAAGCTAGGCAAGACTGGGTCCCACTCACCCTTTGGGTCCCAGGTGAACTGTTTCCTGTTCAGGGAGTCCTTTTCTGGCCAGATTTTCTAAGTCGTTTCCCAGCCCCCCTATACACACAGACAATGGTTTCCCCTTGGACCCTGGTGTTCCTTGCCTTGTAGCATCTCCATCATTTATAACTACATATTTGCTTTGTTTATTGTTGTCATTGCCAACGATCATGATAGCTTTTCATTTCAGGCCTAGTACTTGGCACATGGGAAGTGCTCAGCAAATATTTGTTGAACAAATGAATGAGTGAAATGCCATCGGGCAAATTCCTCCTCCTCCCTAGATAATGTTCTGACTCTGATCTGCTCGTATCGTTAGTTAGAAGCCAACGTACTGATGGAGGCTCCAGAGAAAGAAGGACAGGAGCAAATCAGAAACGCCCACAGCCAAACCCACGGGAATTCTGAGCCTGGTCCAGAGTCATCTAGGCTCTCCTGGCAGCAGCGGTCCCAAAGGGGCGGTCCCAAAGGGTGTCCATTGGAGGGAGCCTCACTTTCTGTGCCTTAAGGTTATGTAGAGCCCAGCTTCTCCTGGCAGCCACAAGTCCTCCAAATCCTTCCTAATCCATTCATACCTCCTGCCAGTACCACATCTTGAAAGTATGAATAACAAGCCTCTTTAATTTTATTATCTGTGGCGTGAAGTGGCATTTCCTTTATTTGATCCAAATTTCTCACTCAAGAATTTCAGAATATGGTGAAAAAAATATCTGTGCTTATCTTTTCTGTGTCACTTATGTTCTTACTGTTTTGGAAGGTCCTCTTCCCTCCCAGCCAGACTTTTCAGATTCATGTCTCCAGCTTTGGGACCCATCTGTCTAGACACTTGGCATCTCAGAGCTGCCACTGGGCTTTCTCTAGACCCGTTCACAGCTTGGTGAATGTGCCAGCCAGAACAAGACACCCTATTCTCAGGCTTTAGGTACCAAAGGGTCATTGAAAAAAATGTTTTTCTAACGCTTTTCTTGGTGATGTCAAATACACACACACACAGACACACACAGAGAACAACAAATTGAGCACATAGAGCCATTCATTTTATATAGTTGGGATTATTCCTTCTTCGATATAAGGCCTCGCTTTTGTTTTCATGTAGCAGTGTCTCCTCGGTTAATCGCAGAGACTCAAGCACTCTCCTTTGCAATCTCTAGCCCTGCCTGCTTGGCTTGTTGCCACCTAAAAGTTTAAGGCCACCCACGAGCAAGTGCTTTCTCCCTCACACTGCTAAGTTCAAATAGTCTTCATCATTTCTCAGGAAATATTCTTCTCACACCTTACCCACAGCAGTACCCACGTAGACACAGCTGTTGTTTCATGATATTCTACAGATGAGAAATAAAACCCCCAACACACACACACACACACACACACCTCATGGTGACACAATTTTAAGTATGTGTCATCTGCCTCTCTCTCTTTCCACACATATATTCTTTTCTATGGAACCACGTCAAAGCTTCCCTGAAAGTCAAAGGAGACTATATTGTCCAAGTGCCTATTGCCCCGCCGAAAGCTCAAATAAAATGACTAAATATTTTTTTTTTCTTGCAGGAATCAAGTTATCTGAGCCCCAGCAGTTTTTTTTTTTTCTTTCAAGACATTAACAGGTGCAGTGGCTCACACCAGTAACCTTAACACTCTGGGAGGCCGAGGCTGGAGGTTTGCTTGAGCTCAAGAGTTTGAGACCAGACTGAGCAAGAGTGATACCCTGTCTCTACTGAAAATAGAAAAATTAGCCAGGCATCGTGGTGTGTGCCTATAGTCCCAGCTACTCAGGAGGCTGAAGCAGGAGGATCTCCTGAGCCCAAGAGTTTGAGGTTTCTGTGAGCTAGGGTGACACCACAGCACTCTAGCCCAGGTGACAGAGTGAGACAAAAAAAAAAAAAAAAGACATTAACTGGACTAGTTTCTGAAATGCTAGCAAGGCAAAGAAGTAGACTGCCTCATTAAATAGATAGAATTTTACACATCATGTTAGCTTAGGGGAAAAAAAACAAGATACGAATGAAAAAGATAATGATACTTTTTTTCTGACTGGCAGGTTTCCAGGTGAGTTGGTTTCTTCTTTTACGCATTTCTGTATTTTCCAAATTTTTAGCAGCAAATGTATATTTTGTAGTCAAGGAAGGAAAACCCTTTAAAATGGAAATGTGGTCACACCCCAGATGGCACTGGCCTCTGAAGCCAGGGATAACATCCTCTAGGTGGAATGACTGCTCCCGTTCTTTTAACAAACACTATGAAATGGCATCGTGACAGCCTTGAGGGGGCTTCAAGGAGGAATAAGACACACTCTGCCCTGGAGGAGCACAGCATGGATGGAGAGAGGCTTGCCACTCCGCCGGTGTGTATTTGGGGCCTACCCTGCAAAGTGCACGGCTTCTCATAAAGCCTCATTTCCTAGAGGCAGGAAAACATCATGCTTACCAGTGTGGGCTCTGGATCCAGATTACCTGGGTTCAAATCTCATCCCATCACTTATTAGTATTGTGACTTTGGACAAGTTACCTAACCTCTCTGTGCCTCTCTTACCTTGCCCATAAAATGAGACCAAAATGAGGAGTAACTTCGCAGGTTGTGAAATCCAACTAAGTGAAAAGCTGTGAAGCGCCTGGGAGAGTGCCTGGCAGAGAGAAACGCTGGGTAAGCGTTAACAACTTCACCCTCCTTCACTGCACGCCGAGGGCGGCAGCCAAATTCTGCTAAGTCAAGTCGTTTTGAAAACTGGCTCCAGGCCCTGCTCACTTTTTCAGCAAAGTCAAAGGCAGGGGAAGCCACAGGGGTGTCTCTGTTCTGGCTCCTGTAAAGCCACAACTTTCTAAATCCTCAGACTATGACATCCTTTGGGTAAGTTTTAGAGCCCATATTTTCAAGCATGGTGCCCCTTTTCTCGCCAGATATGATGTCATCAGATTTTGGCCAGTTTGTTTCCTAGACTCCCTGGAAATCTAGGAGAAGACACTGGCCCATATAGTCTACTCAGTATTTGTCCTGCTCCACTTGGGTTAATTTTTACTCTTTCTTTAAGTTGCTCATTACATTAGATCAATGATCTAATGTAATCTACTGTTTGCGCAGAATGCAAACTCGAGGAACCCTGCTGGTAAGTTAGAGACTAGGGTGTTATGCACCTGATAATCAAGTCTCCCAAGAAGTCCTTCCAGGCCAGAGTGGCTTGGATCTGTTCCCCTACTCTATTTGTCCCCATCCATGGTCAGGCACAGCCAATGGAGAATTTTCCATCCTTTTCTTCATGGAGATGGAGATGTGATACGTCTTCAGTGTTGAAACCCAAGCCGTGATCATAATGAGATTTTCTGAGATAATTTGTTTCAGGACAATTTTCTTTGGCAGTTTAGTAATTCTATAGATGCAATAACAATCATATTTTTACATGAGTTAAGAAAAACACCTCAAAACAAAAGTTTCTACTTAGAAAAAGAAATGCCATTTCATTTCTTAGCCACACCAAAAAAAAAAAAATGCATTTGTCAAGATGAAAAAATCAGAAGGAACAGAAGTAAAGCATGCTTAGCTATACTTAGTTACATTTGTCATTCATTTGAATAAAATATCAGCCAAAAGAGGCTTTGGGCAGCAACAATAGATAATATATCATTGGTAAGAAGAAGAGATTCTAAGAGGCCGAATGATTCTCTATGCAGAGAGTAACTAGGGGCTCTGAGATGCTGAACCAACTTGATTTATCTAGAAACAAATTATAGCCATGAATTGGCATAAATGGATGTTGATGGCATCTTGAAACCAGATCTCAGCTCTGCTCCTTCGCGTTAACTTGAGTAATGGAAACGCTCAGAAAGTCTCAGCTGCTGCATCTGTAAAATGCTAATGCAGGTCAACAACATCTTTGCCCAAATCCTGGAGGCAGATGAGTTTTATAATTCAGGATGAGCTAGAGTCCATTATTCCAAGTGAAGTATCCCAAGAATGGAAAAGCAAGCACCACATGCACTCGCCATCAAATTGGCACTAACAAATCGGATCAAATAATATTCATCGGGTGCTGGGTGGGTGGGAGGGAGGTGGAGGGGATGGGTAAATTCATAACTAATGGGTGTAGAGCGCACTGTCTGGGGGATGGGCACGCTTGTAGCTCTGGCTTGGGCCATGCAAAGGCAATACATGTAACCGAAATGTTTGTACCCCCATAATATTCTGAAATTTAAGAAAAAGAAAAGAAATTTTTAAAAATTGTCATTACAAAAAAAGAAAAAGAAAGGGCATTAGTGCACCTACCATGTACCCCTCTCTGCAGCAGGGTCAGGGGAAGCTTCTTACAAAACATGTTAATATTTTAGAGGCAAAATATACTCACACTAAATGGAATAAACAAAGATTATCAATAACCTTTCATCAGGTCAGGTCAGGTGAGATTTTTGCCGCCAAAGGAGTTATGAAAAAACTTTCAAACTTTAGCACTTTGGATTTGGGGGTTGTCAGTAAGGGATTGTGAACCTGACCTGCCTTTCTTACAGAATTGCTGGGAGGATTAAAGGAGACAAAGTACGTAAGACCCTAATGAATGGCCAGAGTTCAAGAAAAGATATTTATGATTTAATATTAACAAATACAAATTATAGCAACATGTTGTCATAAAATTACGTAAATATTTAATCAAATAAAATGTTCACTGGTGTCCATGGGTGCTACGAGCTGACCGACAGTACAGTTGCTATCTAAGTGCCTGCTCCACGCCAGGCAACGCTCTGCGCTTTCCAGGCATTCTCTCCTTCCACCAGCTCCACGGTCCCTCGTGGTGGCTTTAGCATTCCCCTTTTATAAATGAGCTAGCTACTTTAGGCCCCCCGACATTCTCCGAACTCACAAAGCCAGCAGGTGGCAGGGCAAAGGGTGAACACAGGATTCTGGCTTTATGGGCAAAATTGAGGCATTCAGGCTACTTCTGGGGGGAAAAAATCACAAATAGATATTTGGAGGGTAGACTCTGTGAAAAGGGAAGGCTGTGTTCTACCAGTTTCTCCCAACCAGTTCTCCCCAGTTGGCCGGTCAGCGCTGAGCCTGGCAGGCGGCGGCGTGTCAGTGGCACTTGTCCAGGCTCAGCAGGCCGGGCCTCTCGGCTCTAGGCCCTTCACTGTCACCCTCAGCCCTGATGGATGGGCAGGCTCAGTCTCACCCGTGGCCAGCTTCCAATTCTCTCTATTTTCTTCCTCCCTTCACAAGAAACTCCAGGCACAGAGAATTTACTAAGGAGGAGCATTTTTCAGTCCCACGCCTGCTTCTATCTAGGCCTGCAAGGTCCTCTGCTGGCTCTGTGGAAGGACATTTAGGGCTCCTGAATATGCTGCTTTTAAAATTCTATCCAACACCATGTCCTTTCCTGCCACTCACGGCTCTTCTCCCAGGCACACACTTGCAGTGATTTCTAGTTCTTCATGATCCGGTCAGACCACCTCTTCTCTTCTATGCTAACCCTCTAAACCCCGACTATTTCTACCTCCTAGACTGAAAATAAGGGATTTCGTTTTCTCTCTCTCTCTTTTTTTTTTTCCTTTTGGGACAGTCTTGCTCTTTTGCCCCTGGTAGAGTGCCGTGGCGTCAGCCTAGCTCACAGCAACCTCAAACTCCTGGGCTCAAGCGATCCCCCTGCCTCAGCCTACCAAGTCGACTACAGACAGGCCACCAAGCCTGGCTAATTTTTTTCTATTTTTAGTAGGGACAGTGTCTTGCTCTTGCTCAGGCTGGTCTTGAACTCCTGAGCTCAAGTGATCCTCCCCCGTCAGCCTCCCAGAGTGTTAGGATTACAGGCGTTGCCCCCAGCCAAGGGATTTCTTTTTGACCAAATAAAGACTTTGAGGGTTTTGCAACTCCCTGTTAGCACTGCTAGGCCTCACTGGAAAGCAAGTTCTTCTGATAACACGCCCTGTCTTTCCCCATCCCTCGGATGTGCCTGAATCTACAGATCTAGCTGCCTGCACCATCTGTCCTGGTCACCATCTTAGCTCAAGACCCAACACAGGGCCTGGCACGAGCAGGCCGCCAGCCACAGTGACTGTTGGACCTCAACGTTAGGCCTCCCTCCTCCTAGAAAGCCTCTTCCTCATTCTCCCGGCCCAGGCGAGCCCATCACTTCCTCTGGGAAGTCTTCCTTGCATTCCTTGGGTCTTTAAGTATTCCCTCCTGGAGAACCTATTTTGGTGCTAAGCACGTTGCAAGTAGCTTTGCACACATTGCTCAGCTAGACTAGGAACTCCTAGAAAGCAGAGGCAGCATCTGTGTCATCTTTCTGTCCCTGTGCTTACCACAGATCTGGGCACATTATCTGGGTCACGCGAATCCTGTAACTGCCTTTAAAATGTAGACAGGCCCTCATGGGAGAGTGACTCTGCCACACGGAGAGCTTTGCCTGGGTTCTCCAGGTAAATGAGGCTGACAGTTTGGGATGCTGTGAGGAGGGGCTGGAGACTCCTGCCTCAAGGGCGCTGCGTTTCTTAAAGAACAGACTCTTCCATCTTACCCTGGCTGCGAAAGAAGCTTATCAAAAGGAACATCAATATTCATAGGTAAATCATTAGCTTTCAACCATGGTCAAAAAATCTTTAAGCTTGTCCACTGTGTTCCGTCAGCATCAGGTCTGTGCTGTTGGGGCCTCTTCCACTAGCACAGAGGCAGGCGGGGTGCTTCTCCCCAGAGAATGACAGCCCAGAGACACTGAGGATCCTACACCCCAGTATCCTCGAGTGCCAACCCCAACATCTGTGTGGCTCTGGGGACGATATAATTAATGGGGAGCAGGGCTACTTTTATTTCCAGAGCCGGCTTCTCTCAGGCACACCTTGTTCCTCAGGACTATACTCACTATTTCTTCCTTTACCTTTTAATTCAATTAAAACAACATTTATAGAGCCCTTCACAGGGGAAAGGAACCATGAGATACTGTGGGAAATTTAAAGAGGAACAAAACTGTCCCTAAAGGAAAATGAGCAAGATTAAAACATAACTTTTTTGAGATAAAAAATCTTATCATGCTATATAGATAAAACTGAATTCCAAGAACACATTGCACACCTCGTATGAGGAAGGGCTGTGCTACTGTCGGGGTCCAGAGGTGAGGACAACCTTGGTCCTTTAAGAACTTGCTCTCCAGAAGACAGTACCCTCCCAGAGCAAGCCCTGGGCACCAAGCGGGATGACTACACATTCCTGCCCTCATCACCCCTCACGGGACCCCGAGGGTTAACAGAAGGCAAGTGATGGGGCCGGGCCTGGGTCGTGCCCCTGTAACCTCAGTGCCATTTCTCCATCCCGGAGCTGGTCTCCCCAGCTGGAGTTCCTGAGTCAGACTTCATCAGAGAGGTGGCCCCACACCCTTCCAGGAGAACAGAGGCCCCTTCCCTCCAGGCTCTGGTGAGGAGGGTGCTTTGGCGCCGTCTGTCCGGGTGGAGACCTCTGGATGGTAGAGGTTGGGGAACCCCCGAATGCAGAGTCTAGCGTTCGGATGGGTGGAGGGGACGGGGGAGCCTGGGATGAATGGAGCTGGGTGTACCTGTTCGGCGGTGGCTGGGATTGGCGGGGATAGAGGGCTGGACACGCCAGGATGGAAGGCGCCCGGGGGACGCCTGGCTCTGGGGCTGCGGTCCTTGGCACAACGCCCGCCCTGTGCCCGTCAGCTGCGGGCGAATGCTCGGCGCCCCACCCTCGGCCTGGCCACCCACCTGGGCATGCCCTGTCGTAGTCGAAGCAGCAGTCCCCGGTGAGGCGACAGGCTTGGTCGCAGAAGCACGTCCCGTAGACCCTGTCCAGCCTCCAGCCGTGGGCGAAGCAGGCGGGGTCCCGGCCGGGGCAGCAGCGCCCAGCCTCAGCGCAGCCGGCCAGGGCCCCGGGCCACAGCCGCGCCAGCGCGCACAGAGCCATCCACAGGGCCCTCATGGCCAGCGCTGCGTCGGCGCCTGCGACGCGACAGGCCCCCGGGGCAAGTGCTCAGCTCCTCCGAGAGCCGCGGCCCCGAGCCGCCCGAGCGGCCGGCGTGGCACAGCCCGGCCCTGCCCGGCGCCCGGCCCCCACCCTCGCGCGGCCCCTCCCCGGCCTTGGCGGCGCGCCCGTCGGCCCGGGCGGTGGCGCGGCTGCCCAGGTGGGGAGGGCACCGCAGCCTCCCGGGACGCGCCCGAGGGGCCGGGGGCGGGGAGCGGAAAAGCAGGTGTTCCGGGCGGGGGAGGGCGCAGCCAGGAGCCAGGCCGGGACGGCCGCATTTCCTGGCTCCAAGGTCTGCTTCCTAACCTCTGGGGACACGTTAGCGGGCGGGCATTTTCACTCTAAAGACGTGCGACGAAGAGCGCCCGATGTGCGCAGACGAACGGGAATCACCAGCACCCTGCACTCGGGCCACCTGCCTTCACCCAGGAAAGTCCGCGCTGCATTTTCTCCCGCGCGCCAACCCTCTGAGCCCCGAGGGCCACAGAGAAGCTGGGAGATAAGACCAAAGAAGCATCCTTTCCTTCTGCCACATTTTTGTAATGGGATTTTTCTGCCCAAGGAAAATGCCACTTTGCTCCACTTAAGAGGCAATTAATGAATGTGAAGGAAAGAATAAATAAGATATAAATGGTGCTCTGCTTTCTGTTAAAGCCTATTTCCGAAAAGAAACCCTTTTTATTGATGTTTTAGAAATAACTTCCACTTTAATAAGTGTGTGCCTAACTTTTTATATACGACCCCCACCCCCAATGTAATACATTTTGTGCACTTCACTCCTTTTGTTCACCAGTATTTATCCTGGAAGTTTTATTTATTTTATGTTCCTAAATCACTTACAGTAATATGGTTTTTGTGAGAAGCCAGGAATATAACGTTTTCTGCATGTGTGAACCTAAGAAATCAAATTAATCTCAGAGACTACTTTTCTCAACAAGAACTTCTCATAGATGAATTTTCTTTATTTGTCAGAGAGAAAGTAACAAAAGGAAAAATGAAAAACTTTTACTACCAAAATAGTAAAACAATACAATAATCACGCATAAAAAACCACATTGGGAAATGAAAAAGATTTAATACATTACAAGAATTGTACCTTATAAACTCTAATCATAGATAAAAAGTTTGACCAACGCAGAGTGTAATATTATTTTATTGTCCAAGAAAAAAAAAGCTCTAAAGTCAAAAAAGCAACTCTTTCTTTGTACAGTTACGCAAATTCTTAGCTTTGGATATTTATTTTGTTTTCCTCCTTAGGTCTCTCTCACTTTTACAGTTTAAATAAATAATATATACTTCTTTTTTTGTATCTTTAGTTCTTCGTAGTTGGAACTAAATAACTTTGCCAGCAAATTATGCCCTCTTCCTTTTCCCCGTTATAGGTTTTATTAGCAGTTTTGTACTCATTCACGTAATTTATCCCCCACGCCTTCTCTAAGGCTATCTGCTTTATAGAATGCCTTTAGGGAGATATTTATTCTGTAATTCCATAAGAATCTGGAATAGTTCCAGAAAGATGTAAAGGAAAATGATCCACTGAAAAGCTCATTTTCGAGACTAAAACATGAAATGCAGTGATAACAGAGAAGAGATGATGAGGTCTGGTTTAAGAGAAGTAAAAATGTCATGTCAAATGCCTGCTCAAATACCATTTTTTTACCCACCTTTTTCTTATACCCAGATAAAACCCAAATCCAAAATCGAAAACATACAGGTGGGGGTGTGTGCTCAGTAGTTTTGGGCTTTGGAATTAGAACTTGGGTCCAGTTCTGATTCTATGATCTCTGACAGACTGCCTCAGCACCCTCATCTCAAATAGACCACCAGACCCTTTCAGACTGATACCTACAGAAGTGAGTGTAAATTGAGCACAAAGTGGGAGCTAAATATCTACTCATGTAGATATCCTACTCTATTATTTAAGGCTAAAACCAAGTAAAAGACAAGGGCAGTTTTCACAACGTGCAAAATAGGGGAAACCGCAAAGTTAAGAAAAAAAGAATAAGAAAACCACAAATAAATGATTACTACTTTAATGGCAAACATAAAAAGGAGCTTGTCTCTGGTAAGTAACATTAAAAGAAACTCACAATCTCAAGTTAAAGCTTGTACTGTCTTGAAGACATCATGATAAACCCCCTCCAGCACGCCCCAGCAGAGGAAGTAGTTTCTGCAGGAACGGGCTCAGCCAGGGACCCTGACATTTGGAAAAAAAAAAAAAAAAACGGAGTTCACATCCTTACTGGAAACTGGATGCAGCCGAATATAACAATTAGTCGCTTTGTTTTCCATGCCTTGTAGATGTTTGGCGAACGGAAATCATCCTAGTGTCTGCGTGGATGAATATGGGAATGTACCTTCAAGACACTCTTTCTTCTGAAGTGTTGTCTTTGGAAGCTGTCCAAGTTTGGTAAAATTACAGAGTGAAACGGAGGCCTACCTGCTCATCAGATTCCAGAGCACGGTAATTTTAAAGGACATCCACATACATGATCTCATTTAATCCTGCATAACTGTAAGGAAAATATTAGCACCCCCATTTTGGAGATGACAGAGAGATTAGACACGCAACTAATTAGTGACAGAAAGGCATTAAAACTGAAGTTATTCTTTCCAAAACACTTACAGGGTTCTTCCCTTTACTTAAAGCTTAAAGACGGGGGTGGGGGAAGATGGTAATGGAAAGTAAAACAAGATTAAGAACCGTACTAAATTCTATAGTGTGTGTGGGACTCCAAATACAAAGAATTTCCAAAAAGGTTTGGATACACTTAAAATGTAAGTTTTACATTTTTATCCATGTAAGATAGACAGGGAGTTATTATAGTCATCCAGGATGCTATGAGGGCTGTAGAAGGAATCTTTAGAGATTGACAAACAGAGCAGTCAATACTTACATGGTTTGGGCACATTTGTCAGAGTCAGAATACTGCATGGATATCTATAATATAATTTGTTGGATATCAGACACCATTGATTGTAAGATGTGCCATTACTTTATGTACTACTAAGACAGAAAAAAACCACTGCCAATTAAACCACTACCAATCTACTATACACAGATTGTAGGATGGATTCCAGTTTCAGAGATGTTTAAATTTGGAAATGTGTATCCTAGAATCAACGAAAAATGGAAAGAGATAACACTTTCATCATTTTACATTTCATAATACACTTTTTGGATAATCCTATGAGGTCGATGTTGTTAACTTGCCTACTTTGTTGAAGGGAGGTTCAGAAGACCTACATGACCTGAGTGAGCAGTGTCCCCAAGTCCTCGCTGCAGAGCTAGTGCTTTGCTCATTTGGCTGCAGTTGTTCTCTTCCTGAGGGTGAGATGCCACTCTAGGCTGAGGGTCAACGGGCCTTCCCTAAGCACACTAAGATCTAATGGAGGAGCTAGCCACAAGAACAGTCGCTGCAGTGTATGGTGATGAGTGTTATTATTAAAGGGAAGGGGGAGGGATGTCTGAGATACTGTCACGGGAGCTGGGCAGACAAGGAGTGTTTCAAATTTGGGTTATAAAGATCAAGACTGGGTTACTATTAGCCCCTTTACTTTCTCCCTAGAAAGTGCAGATTCAACCACCAGGAAAAGCTCCAATAACTCTTGGTAAGGTCCTGCCTTGAAAGTCTTGTACCTATTCATTTAATAATGCAAAAATGTGCAGGCATGTATCCAAAGACGCTTGTTTAAGGTGGTGTGCATAACAAACTTTGAGTAATTCTTCTCCTATGACCTTATAGCATGCAGGCAAGGACATCACTACCAAGGTTTATGCTGCCATTTCTGTATCTTTGACCTTGTCAATTCAATAAATGTAAAGTGGATATGAAGGTGGTAAAGTAAATGGTTGCCTATTCAACATGCATTCTTCCCTTCTTTTTCTAGCAGACTTCAGATTTTCCTTTCCAGAGGAAACACCCCTTCCTTCCATTATTAAATAGCACCTCTAGCTCTAGAGATGGGCTTTGAGGGTTCATTTCATCCCCAGTCTGTGGACCACTCAGGAAATAGTCCAATCAGAGCCTCAGGGATCAGGGTGTTTGTTCAATAGATGACTTGGTTGTCCCTTTATCCTTATTGGAGGAGAATGAGGATGCATGTGACCCTTGTGAAGCCAGTCTGAGGCCTTAGCCAACTAGCCAGGGAAGACAGAACCAGGGGATCACAGGGCTTTGATTGAATGACAGTTGAGGCCGAACTTCCCCCTTCTGGATCCTCTGTCCCACTCAGTCCTTCTTACAACTTATGCCAGTTTCAGTTGCAATTTCTGTGGCTTAAAACAAAAGCCCCCAACAGAGGAGATAAGGAAAGCAAAAAGAGCTCCGTTTTTAAAGCGAAAAGTAGATTTGAACTGTGACTTTATCACTTACCACGTATGTCACATGAAATAAATTATTATAAACTCTTCAAGCCTCAGCTTCCTGAGCTGTAAAATGGAGATAAAAAAGAAAAGGATTTAATTATATAATTTGTGCATGTCTAGTATAGTTCCTGCTACATAAGAATGAGTTGGTAATTAATGGTAATTATTATATTTGTGCCCTGGACTGTAATACAAAAGGCATGCTTTAATTATGAGTAATGCATTTTTTTCCATAAACTGTTGTGTCAGGCTGCATGGTACAACTGAAAAAGCTCTGTACTGGGAGTCCAAAGACTTGGCTTCCATTCTGCCAATGAGTGACCTTGGGCAGTTCAGTTAGACTCTCTGGACCTCAATTTCCCCATATAATTTGATGATATGAGCCAAGGAAATCTCCAGCTAGCCCTGTTAGCTAAAAAATTGTAATATCCAATTTATGAGAGAAGAGTCTTACATGATTTCTTTGACCCTAATGGTAGGCTGCAAGTAACACAACTGAGGAAATGAATTTGCAAAGTCCGAGTCTCTCCAAGCTGAGGTCAGAGAGCTAATTTGGAGACAAACATTTATGTTCCCGGATTAATCACAAGGTTATCATAGATGCTTGCATGGACATGTAAAACATGGCAATTATTGAAGCAATGACACAAGATTTAAAAAATGATTTTAGAATCAGGAGATGGGCAAAAAAGTTTTGTCTCCACAACTTACTAGCTGTATGACTGTAGGGAAAGTATTGGATTTCTCTGTGCTCAGAATCTCAGCTCAAAAAAAGACTTTGAAAAGCTCTATAAAGTCTCTGGCAAGTCTAGCACTGATTTTATGAATATAATCCTCCAGTTCAGGCATAGGGAAATTATTCCTATTTTCTTACGGCCTGTGAGCGAAGCATGGTTTTTGTTTTTTTGTTTTTTTCACATTTTTTAAATGGTGAAGGAAAATCAGAAGAATATTATATTGTGTCATGTGAAAATTAAATGAAATTCAAATTTTGGTATCCATAAATAAAATTTTATTGGAACACAACTATGTCCGTTTATTCTGTTTGTCAATGGCTGTTTTCATGCTACGAGGGCAGAGCTGAGTAGCTGCAGGAGACAGAAACCTGCAAAGGCCAGGTGCAGTGGCTCACACCTGTAATCCTAGCACTTTGGGAGGCTGAGGCGGGAGGATTACTTGAGGCCGGGAGTTTGAGACCAGCCTGGGCAACAGCGAGACCTTTCTGTATGAAAAATACAAAAATTAGCTAGACGTGTTGGCACATGCCTGTAGTCCCAGCTACTCCTGAGGCTGAGGCAGGAGGATACTTGAGTCCAGGAGTTTGAAGTTGTAGTGAGATATGATGACACCACTGCACTCTAGCCGGGGCCACAGAGGGAGACCCTGCCTCAAAAAAAGAAAGAAAGAAAGAAAGAAAAGGAAGGAAGGAAGGAAGGAAGGAAGGAAGGAAGGAAGGAAGGAAGGGAGGAAGGAAGAAGAAAGAAAGAGAAAAAAGAAAAGAAAAGAAAAGAAAAATTAAACCCACAAAACCTAAAATATTTACTACCTGGGCTTCTACGGAAAAAGTCTGCTGACACCCATTGAATGTGTCCGGCTCTAAAATTCTGTGAACTAATATAGACATTAACCACTTTGTAAGCTACCTAGCATTCATCCATATGTAAGGAGTTCATATGAGACGGAATTCTGAAATGAAGAAGGCACAGCCAGAATCCTCATGCCCAGCAAACTTTGTTTATGGTGGTAAAGTTCTGGATGGTGCCAAGATTAATCCTGTGCTGCTAGAAAATGCTGTGGAATTCTAAGCAAAGCTTAAAAAATGAAAAGGAGAAAAATCATCTGGATGACATTTAAAAAGTCATGTAATTTTGCTCCTTTTATGGTAAAATAGCCTTCTCTGATCCACAGCAGGGATCCTTATAGCAGATTATTCTTTCTTCCTACATGCAAAACTCTCACTGTGTCAGCGAAGGGCACAAAGCTCGAAGACCTGCCTGCCACATGACAAGCCAGAGAGAAATATGCCCCTTCCAGGGAGAGGAATGTTCCCACTCCATTTAGGACTAACAAGTTAAGTGGGAAGTGAGTGAGCTCACTGACCAGCGGCAACCCTGTGTGGGTGTGATGCAGTCCATGGCTGCATATTATGACTTTGACCTTGATCCTGGACATTTGCTTGAGAGAAAACATATTCTTTGCATGCTAAGCCTCCAAATATCCTTTCAGTCCCAATGAATTTATGAAGGCCTGTTTGGTACCAGGAACTATATTAAATACTTATTGTATCTAATCTTGTTGAAGCTTGTAAGGTTATAAACTTATAACTCACCCAAACGAGAGATATTCAAACCAGTTCTGCAATTTCTAAAGTCCACATTTTTTCTACTCAGAAAACTAATTATGTAATTAACAACTAAATTTCTATTAAGATTTAATAGACATTTTATGATAAATATCCTTTTTTTCTTTTTTTTGAGACAGAGTCTCACTCTGTTGCCCGGGCTAGAGTGCCATGGCATCAGCCTAGCTCACAGCAACCTCAAACTCCTGGGCTCAAGCAATCCTTCTGCCTCAGCCTCCCAAGTAGCTGGGACTACAGGCATGTGCCACC
>CAUYRT010082410.1:0-18875 GCA_963574885.1 Lepilemur ruficaudatus | reverse complement strand
AACTGAAATATGAAATTCACTGATGAGCAGAAATATGGAAGAATGACCAAAAATGAACAGAGCCTAAGATACCTGTGAGACACCATCAAACATACCAACACTAGGCCAGGCGCGGTGGCTAATGCCTGTAATCCTAGCACTTTGGGAGGCCAAGGTGGGTGGATTGCTCAATGTCAGGAGTTCGAAACCAGCTTGAGCAAGAGCAAGACCCCGTCTCTACTAAAAATAGAAAGAAATTAATTGGCCAACTAAAAATATATAAAAAAATTAGCTGGGCATGGTGGCACATGCCTGTAGTCCCAGCTACTTGGGAGGCTGAGGCAGAAGGATCGCTTGAGCCCAGAATTTTGAGGTTGCTGTGTGCTAGGCTGACGCCAAAAAACTCACTCTAGCCCAGGCAAGAGTGCGAGACTCTGTCTCAAAAAAAAAAAAAAAAAAAAAAATTCTAATTTCTAAAAGGCAAAACACTGAGTACATAAAAAGCACTACAAATCTTAAGTTGAGGGCTGCAACCACAGTATTTGAGAAATCCTGTCCCTGGATTATCAATGGAGAACAAACAACCTACTTTGAAAAAGTTGAGACACAGGAACTTATTTACAAGGACACAGGCTTGACTTCCTCACAGAAATGAGCCCCTCGTGTGGCATTTTAGTTTATTGTTTCTGGAGGCCATTTTTGCCAAGTGGCATCATCACAACCATGAATACAATGCAACTCCAACCCATGCTAAGAATAAATGGCTCTGAAGTGCTCACTTATAAAGGAACTATAATTTAAAAAAAAATACAAAAGAGTTACACCTATTCAGATCTAAATATTGAACATACATTAGAGGCAGAATAAAGTTTTTAACACTCTACGGCATTATAATGCTTCAATTAATAATAACAGGTACCATTTTTACTTGGCAATTTTCAACATAGCCATGTTTCAGACATGTGCTAAGTGTTTTTCATATAGTGTTCCACTTAATTTTCACAAGAACCCTATGAGGTTGGTATTATTATCCCCCTTTTACTGACGAAGAAAGTAAAAAGTGCACAAAAGTTATTTACTAGAAGTCACACAGCTAGTAAGTAACCCAACTCTGACTGTGGTCCACACTTTTCATCAATAGTACATAAACTAAAGATATCTCAAGGCTCTAAAATAAGTTTCTAAAGGACTAAGTTGTTATAGTAGAAACGGTCAGAATGCTACAGGAAAATAAACCATCATTCTAAAAATAAACTTAAGTTGATAAGTTAAAAAATGAAGCATTGCCTTTACGCTAATGTTAGAAATGGCGGATTTATTATTGTTATCATTAATTCTTTTAAGGAACTGAAAACACTTTGAACAAGTTTGGGAAATTTCTGCCAGAATTTGGTAAGATTATGATCACATATTCACCAAGCTCTCCCTAGGTGCTATGTAGTTACTGTTAGGTGCTGGGATAGAGAGATTAGTAAGAAATAGTTCTCACTCTCAAAATGTTCAGTGATATTGGTGGGGTACAGGTACAGTGACAGACCACACAATGTGAATGGGTTAACAGTAGAGTGAAGTAGGGTGTCACAGAAAAGTGAAGAACGGCACCTAATCTAGCCGGTGGGTGGCTGGGAGGTTTACTGGAGGAAGAGCAGCACAGAGGTAGCCAGCTGAAGGGGCTGGCTGTTCATTCCAGGCAGAGACCAAAGCTTGGGCCCAGCGCAGAGACAAGAGGGTGTGGTTGCGTGGTACATGGGGGGACTTGCGAGAAGGTCAGGGTTGCTGAAGCATGAGTCGGAGACAGGGAATGGACACATTGAGACTGGAGAGGTGGGCAGGGTCCTGATCATGAAGAAATTTAAACCAGTGGGTGGTTTTAAGCAGGAAGTGACATGCTCAGAATGATCTCCTACTGAAGCCCTCAGCGGTAGTGTGCAGCATGGACTTGGAGCCACACAGCCACAGGTTCAACTACTGGCTATCAGCTGTGTGAACTTTGGCAAGATATGAAAACTTTCTTCTTCTTCTTCTTTTTTAATTGACAAATAAAAAACCATATATTTGTGGTATATATGTGATGTTTTGACTTATGTATACATTGTGGAATGGCTAAATCAAACTAATTAATATATGCATTACCTCACATATTTATTTGTGGTAAGAACAAAGACATGAAACCTTTTTAGCCTCAGTCTTGTCAGCTGTAAAATGGGAAGTAAATGAGCTGATGAATGCAAAGCACTGGAACATACTAAATACTCAAGAAATGTTGGCTATTGGCCAGGCGCGGTGGCTCACGCCTGTAATCCTAGCACTCTGGGAGGCCGAGGCGGGTGGATCGCTCAAGGTCAGGAGTTCGAGACCAGCCTGAGCAAGAGTGAGACCCCGTCTCTACTTAAAATTGAAATAAATTAATTGGCCAACTACAAATATATAGAAAAAATTAGCCGGGCATGGTGGAGCATACCTGTAGTCCCAGCTACAGGACTGAGGCAGGAGGATTGCTTGAGCCTAGCAGTTGCTGTGAGCTAGGCTGACGCCACGGCACTCACTCTAGCCTGAGCAACAGAGCGAGACTGTCTCAAAAAAAAAAAAAAAAGAAATGTTGGCTGTTAATACTATTATTTTAAGCCTAGAAGTTCAGGAAGACCCACATGGAATCCAGATGAGATAGACTGAGGTCCTGAAAAGGGATGAATCTGAGAAATATTTAGGAAATGGAACTGACAAAACTTGATGATTGTCTGGCTGTAGGGATGTGGCTAAGGCAGAACGAGTCACCATCAATAAGCTCTAGGTCTAGGATGGGTGCCTGAATGGCTGGCGGCACCCCTGACAAAGAGAATATGGAGGCAGAACAAGTTTGGGAGTCTGGGTCAGGCTGAGGAGGTCCTGAGTGCATCCAGAAGTGGATATCCAGGAACTCAATGGACAAGGTGGAGTCTGGGGTGCAGGCGTGGCTTGAGTGGGTGTCATGCCCATCTCATACCATGGAAGGGAAGAGATCACCCACAGAGGGCGTGTTCAGTCAGAAAAGCAATGAGCTAAGACAGAACCCCAGGAATATCCACGATTAGGGGGCAAGGAGAGAAAGAGAAGCACCCAAAGAAGAAAGAAAAGAACCATAGAGGACAAGAAAAACCAGGAGAGCTCGCTACAATGAAAGCTAAAGGAGCAGGCTCTCAAGAAGGGAGTCATCAAAGGTACCCAACATAGCTGAGAAATCCAGTCAATCCCATATATGTCCTCAGAATTTAGCAGAAACTGCTGTTGATTTTAGACCAGTGGGTAAATTTTGTAGGACAAAGGGGAAAGAAGCCCAATGGCTAGGTTAAGGCACAAAAGGGAGTGAAGAAGTAGAAAGAGTCTACCACAAATCTGGTAAAAAGGGATGGAGAGGAATTACGTAGCAGTAAGAGAGGAATGCAGGGTCAAAGGTTAGGTTAAAAATTATTTTTAAGAGGCTGGGCACAGTGGCTTACACCTATAATCCTAGTGCTTTGGAAGGCTGAGGTGGGAGGATCACTTGAGGCCAGGAGTTTGAGACTAGCCTGAGCAACATAGTGAGTCCCCATCTCCACAAAAAATTTTTTAAAATTAGCTGGGTGTGGTAGTGGACACCTTTAGTCCCAGCTACTGGGGAGGCTGAGGCAAGAGGATAGCTTGAGCCCAGGAGTTTGAGGCTGCAGTGAGCAACGATCGCACCACTGCACTCCAGCTTGGGTGACAGAGTGAGACCCTATAGCAAAAAATGAAAAAATTATTTTTAAGATGGAGCACTCTGAGCATTTTGTGAACTTAGAAGGAAAAGATAAACAGCAACGGGCGATGACGCAGGAAAGAAAGAATCACTGACAGAACAAGGTCCTTGAGGAAATAAGAAATTTTAAAGTATCCAATGTGTGTCAGGCACAGGCGAGGCCCTGGGATGCAGAGATAAATAAGAGTCTGCGCCCTCAAGGAGCTCACAGTCTGATGGGGGAAAAAAACCTGCCAACAATCCCTCTGAGCAAGGTGTGACATGGACACTAGGCCTCGAGGTGTGTTCTGCAGAGGAGCTCACGGGGGGCCTGTCTGACCGTGGTCTCCTGAGCCTGAGTGTGGGCCTGCTCACCTCTCTGTTCCTACTGCCCACCACAATGTGTGGCATCCACACCTGCTAGGCAGTCAGTAATGTTTTTGGTGTGAATGAAAAAATGTACTTGTCAGAAACTTTATTTCCTGGGGTAGAAATTTTATAAAGAGGTATTTGGGGTATTAATATATAATTAAATATTAATTAAAATCACAGCATACATGTTCAGTGCCATGGTCTGAATGTCTGTATCTCCCCTCAAATTCTTATGTTGAAAGCTAATCTCCAGAGCAATAGCATTAAGTGGTGGGGCCTTTAGGATTAGGTCACGAGGGTTCTCATGAATGTCATTAGTACCCTTGTAAAAGAGGCTCAATTAGTACCCTTGTAAAAGAGGCTCAGGGGGGCTTGTCTGCCCCTTCCACCACATGAGGACACAGTGAGAAGGTGCCGTCTATGAGGAACAGGCCCTGACCAGATACCACATCTTGATCTTGGAATTTCTAGCCTCCAGAACTGTGAGAAAGAAATGTTTGTTGTTTATAAGCTATCCAGTCTACGGTATTTTGTTATAGCAGTCTGAACTGACTAAGATACTTAAAAACACCCATCTCAGAGCTTTACACAGACATAGCAGAAGGTTAGGAGTGAGGGAGAATGAGGCACAGGCTCAATCACGTAGAGAAGGCCTGAGTGATTCCAGAACTTTCTCTGGCCAAAGAGATCCCTAAATCTGACAGCTTATGCTTAAAACTTATTTAACCATTTATGACAAAATTTTTCATCTCAAAATTGTAAATAAAGAACTAGAAAGGAAATGTGTGTAAGACTACATATATGTGAAAACCCAGTCATCATAAAATAAAACCAGATAACCAGGCCCTGGAGACACTCACCTGGCTCCAAACGAGGTCCCACCATTTAAGACTGTGTGACCTGGGCCAGGTCACTGAACCTTCTCTGGGAAAGCAGACCACACGACAGGTCAGTCCTCAAGTCCCTTTCAAATCTACTGTTCAAAGGTTCTAAGGTTCTAAAGCAGCATTTTTTTTTTTTTTTTTTTGAGACAGAGTCTCACTCTGTTGCCCAGGCTAGAGTGCTGTGGCGTCAGCCTAGCTCACAGCAGCCTCAAACTCCCGGGATCAAGTGATCCTCTTGCCTCAGCCTCCTGAGTAGCTGGGACTATAGGCACATGCCACCGTGCCCGGCTAATTTTTTTTTTTTTTCCATTTTTGGTTGTTTGGCTAATTTCTTTCTAGTTTTGGTAGAGACAGGGTCTCACTCTTGCTCAGGCTGGTCTTGAACTCCTGAGCTCAAGCAATCTTCCCGCCTCAGCTTCCCAGAGTGCTAGGACTACAGGCATGAGCCACCACGCCCAGCCTAAAGTAGCATTTCTTATCCATTCTGGGATCACAAACTCCTCTGAGAATCTAATGAAAGCTGTGAATTCTCTCTCTACCCCCTAAATATAGAAACATACATATAAAATTCTGCAAATCATTTGACGGGTCCCTGAAGTCTATCCATGACCCTAGGTAAGAAGTGGGAAAATAGCAGAGGTGTAACTCTTTATAATAAAGATGTTTTGTCTTCCTTAAATGTAACAGAGCCAGGTATCAAAGTGACCTCTCCAAGACCTCCAATGGTTATGTCTCCATCTGTGTGCCCTTCTGACGAGATCGGGAGCGTTCAGGGTGGTATGGCCCTTGTGAGCCCTTCTGAAGTAGAAGTCTCCTCATCTTTGAATTCCCTGGTACCAAGCCGAGTGTCCTAAATACAGTGAGTACCCACTTCAGTTGTGAATTACATTGATCAGGGCCATACTGGTTTAGATTTGTAGTTCTCAAGTTTTCAGACCTCCAGTGCTTCTTACTGTATCAAATTCAAAACCACCCTTTGAGAGACAAACCTGGAACACACAGCCACAACTACGGGCTTGCTCTATAGAGTCTGTCAACTTACTAAAATTGATTTTTTTTTTAAATTAGAAGGGTCTAGCCACCCCAAATTAGAAGCTATGCCTCAATTCCAGAGCAAAATTTGATGATTCTCCCTTCCCCACAAAAAGAAAAACACACTGTATCTGCTTATAGAAATCCCTTGTATTTGTATAACCCTTTATGCTCATACTTTTCCAATTCTTCCCACATACATTTAACATTCATCTGGGAGCTCAATACATGCATTCACCTCATTTTAAAGATAAGGAGAGAGAATACAGCATTTCTGTGATCACAGAGAGGGCTCTCCAACACAGCCCAGCACCAGGCCTCCGTCACGGTTTCATAAACGTGCTAGTGTTTCTCTATCACACTCGTACCAAGAAGGTGGAAGACACTTCTTTTAAACTGACAGGACAAAACAGCTGGGATATTTAATAAAGTGCTCAGTGATAACACCTAAATAGTACCTATATTTCAGAAACCAAAAGCCGTTCCAATTTGAGCATTTTTATATATAATGATTAAATGGTTTAGTTTTCTCAATATTCAACAGGCATCAAATCAAGCCTATCATCTATGACTTAAAAAAAAGAATCCACTGTACATAGCAGAGAGAGAAAATCCACACTTACCTACAGCACAATGTAAAATCTAGAAGAAAAAAGGGGAAGAAAAGAGGAAAATCAGTATGAATCAATAGTATTAAAGTTTTATTTCATGTAAACTAGTCTTTCAGTAAGAATACAGCATGTCTACCAGCAGTATTAATTCGAAAAACAAACATTCTATTTTTAAACTTGGCTACAGGCTACTTAATGAAATGTAAATTCATATTCAGTTTTTTGTTTGTTTTTCATTTTTAGTTTATGTACCTTTGGAAGATTTAATCTTTACTCAATGTTTACCAGATTATCAAGGACCTCTTTTATATTAATAACGTACAAACTCATAAGAGCAGTAAGTGTACAACATCTCCCATGCCCCATACTCTATAGAACAGAACTGTCACAGACTCTGGAACTTGGGGTTGGAAGAGCCTTCATTGGCTCCTCTTGCCTGGCAGGCTCTTCAATGCAGACATTCACTCTACAAAGCTACATACATACTCAGTCCCCATCTTGTTTCACTCGATGATCTCACTGAAGACGTATTCCCTTGTCCAATCTCTAACCCTGTGTCTTTAAGCTCCAGGCCCACATTCCAAGCTGCCTTCAGACATCTCCATCTGAGTGTAGCAGCAGCAGCTCAAACATGGCCAGCCTTGATGGGAAGCACACCCTTTCCCTCTTTCATACCTGCTCTGCCTCTTGACAACCAACCTCCCGGTCGCTCAGGTCCAATATTCTTTCCTTCCCCTCACCCAAGTCCAAATGGTTTCCAAGTCCTGGTGGTGCTTCTGAGATCTGTCTTCCCCATTTTCATCTCCAGTGCCTCGAGGCTGCCATCTCCACTCCACCTCAATAGCCATCCAAATGGCCAACTCTAAGTCCCCTTCCAACTCATCCTTTACGTAGCATTGCTCTAACTCTGGTGGAGGGGGCAAAAAAAAGTAATCTGAAGCCACCTACAAGATTGATTTAATGACCAAAGTTTTACCAGATGGTAAGACCTAACAGCTAGTATAGGACATTTTAGAATTTTTACATTTCTCTAGCAGTCACTGTATTGTTTGATCCTAACAATCACCCTGGCAGATAGGCAGGACAGACATTCCTACTTGCAGGTGAGAAGACTAAGACTCACAGAAGCTGCACAACTTGCCCAAGGAGTAAATGATGGCAAGGATCAAGAACCTAGATTTTATTTCTACTCTATTGCTTTTCCTATTAATATCATATCTGATTTCATTGTACACTAGCTACGAGAGATCTACAGAAGCTAGAATGTGACAAGACTTAGCCTATCTAAAATACTGTGGATAAAACTCCATGCTCAATATCTATCATTTCACTAAGTTTTTTGGCGGGGAAGGGTTGGATTAAAAAACCACACTGCACAAATTTGTTGGTAACTGATAAGAGAACAAAAGAGTTACCATACTGCAAATCTTACAGTCTTCTGAAAAATAAAGCACTGCTAAAAACCTCAAATATGTGAACCGGTAAGCTAAACCTCCTGCTGCAAAGTTGAGGAAAACTAAAAGATGTAGCTAGATTAAAATCAGCAATGAAAGATATGAATGAAGAACATCATCCTTTGACACCAGAAGACAAATGACAGTGCCTAGACAGAAAACCTACTCTATCCACGTATGCAGCAAGACATCCAGGCTGCAGATTAACAACAGGACACTACAAGAAAGGACACACAGGCTAGCACGTTTTCTTTGCATGACAGAACAGTAGGTCTCAGTCCTATCAGACACACCCTCCCCTTTTTAACCACACATATTTTATAATGCCTCCTTTACCATCAGAAATGAGATTCATAGATGGTATACCTACCTATACAAAATTTCCAAAAGCAAATAAATACAATGTCCTAATTGATATGTCAAGAAGAAATTAAAAGTAATTTATTTTTTAGAAATATGTATTTCAGTATGTAAATGTTCAAGGACATAATCAAATAATGAAGCAGTCAGATGCACATGCCACCCTTTACAAAAGTTTGGATTTAAAAATAAGACTATCAGAAACCACCCTGGAAAAGCACAGGAAAACAAAAGAGCAGATGTACAGATCAACACTTGAAAAAAATATTAAGATAAGTAATAAGGGACATGAAGAAGTAACTTTATCTGAAGTTGGAATAATATGCTAAGGTAAGTAACAGTCAAAACAGAGAATCTGGAGAAGTACAATTACTGTCTCAAATGAGCTAGGTCTTACTTATTTATGAAGTGTGTTGTCAAAATAATCTCCTAAGTTAAGTCATGGGAAGGGGTAGGAAGAAAGTGTCACAGAAAACCTATCCTTTTGTCTTGAAATGCTGTTGAGACATATAGTCAATGTCTAGTCTGTACAAAGACCCTGGAGACCATATTCTTTAAATGATGCAACAAGGAATAGAAGATGAATCAGACAAAAAAATAAAAACAGTAATGCAAGAGGCAATAAAACATTGTGTAATAGATTGGGGATACTTTTAAGATAAAATGAAAAACTATAGCTATTCCAAAATAAAATTTCCATTTCACAACTTAGATTTCTTACCATTACATATATACACACACAGAGCAATAATATGAAGTATTAGTCTATATTAAAGAAATTCAGTGAGATCCCTACATTTCATGTGTCTCCATTAATTTAATAATCGAAGTCTCAAAAGGAATCTCAAATCTCCTGTTACGAATTTTCAATCACTTTCATAGCTTTTGCAATAATAACACCACTGCACTGAAATCCTTTTCAACTAAATATGCAAGTTGGAAATGCTGTAATATTTACAGAACATAATGTGCAGAGTGAATAAATTATTTTGAGAAAATATCTTTATTTCACTTAAGCCTCCCTCTTCATACCAACAGTGGTAGGAGAATTCTACAATTCAACAATGGTAGGGCAGAATTTTAAAGATGATCTCCCAAGACTTCCTGTTCCTTGGCTATTCAATCAAACACTGATCTAGGTACTGCAATGTAGGAATTTTGCAAATGTAATTAAAATCTGAAGTCAACTGATTTTAAAGTACAGATAATACGTGGGTGAACATAACGCAATCAGTCGAGCCCTTTAAAAGCAGAGTTTTCTCCAGCTGGTGGCAGGAAGTCAGAAAGAGCAAGAAGAGTTCAGCACACCTTTACTGGCTTTGATGTTGGAGGGGGCTGTGCGTAAGGATTAGAAAGTAGCCTCTAGGAGCTGGGAGTGATCTCCAGCTGATAGCTAGCAAGGAAATGTGGACCTCAGACCTACAAGGAAATGGATTCTTCCCCCAGAACCTCTGGATAAGAGACAAGTCAGCCTGGCTGACACCTGATTTCAATCTTGTGAGACCTTGAACAGACAACCCAGTCAAGCCCAGATTCTGACCTACAGAACTGTGAGGTAATCAGTGAGTGTTGTTTTGAGTTGCTGAGTTTGTAGTGTTGTGGTACATAACAACTGAAAACTAAGACAACTTTCTTTTAGCTTAAGCTTTTTGTTTAATTTTTCATGAAGATTTTCCAATATTAATATGCTCTACAAAACTATCCATTTATATTTGTAGCAGCGTTAGCCCGGGTGAACATATAGATTTGGGGGGGGAGCAAAACAAACCCTCATCGAGTTGGATTGTCTCGCACATTGCTGGGCACTGAGCCAGCAACCCCAGTCGTTGTGGTGATCATAGCGCACTCACAGTTTTCCAAAATGCACCCTGAGGAGGGGGCAATACTTTACTGAGATCCACCGAAAATCACTGGACTAGAATAAGTACATCCCGTCGGAAAAAACTTAAGAGGACATGCCATATTCAAAAGCTCTCCTGAAAATACATCATATGTAAACTCCTCTTTCCTCTTGGGCTCTTTCCATTTCCATTTCCAACTGGCAACAAACTGATTTTAGTGTTAAAATTTAACCTCAATGTCAAATGCCATTTTGTGTAATAGGTTACTTGGAAACACCATTTTTGAAAAAGTTTCTAAGAATTGAACTAGGGAAATTATTTTTGTAAGTTACCAACAGATCTATTCAATTTCATTTTTAATCTAAGAAGAAACAACAGCAAAGCCCAAAAAAGAGTCTAACAAATCTCAAGAGGAAGAGGAAGAGGAACCCAAGCAGCTTTGGAGACCTCAGCCGTACTTAATGGATTTAATATGATTCAGCTACAGTGATTCCCAATGTCTGTCTTTCAATCTGACCAACCCAGTTTGGGTCAGGTATATACCCCTGGATCAGCCAGGTGTGGCCTAAGAGGCAGAGTCAGGGGGTAGAGGTGTAGCTGCTGAGGGTCCAGCCTTGAGAACTGGGAAAACGTCCAGAGAGGACAGATCGCTGAGGTGGGCAGCTCCACAAGACATGTATACTACACTCATTTTTACTGTACAGGGGTCTAGAACTAATCTGAGCTATATTTACTAGTTTTTAATTTGTTTTAGAAATTATCACACTATGATTCCATTTTTGCTTAAAACTTACCTATATAATAACATGTAGTCTTGAAGGATAGACACCAAAATGTTAACAGTGGTTATCGTTAGGTAGTGAGCTCATAACTGATATGCATGATGAGTATACGGTATTTATTAGGCAGAGACACCTTTCCCCTCTCCTCTGGTTTCTATGAGAAGGGATTTCCATCAGATACTACTGGTCTCTCTCCACCGTTTAATCACTTTACTTTGGAAAGGAAGGTGACTCATTTGAGCAGTACATGTGTGAATAAATGGGGCATACTCAATTCAGTGCCACACTAGAGGTTCCACACAGAACCTCAAGTTCTCATGGTTTCTTCCATGCCACCCTGGCTGCTGCTGCCTGGGACAGGGCGGGTGGGGAGTCTGATCCTGGAGTGCAGTTAGCAAACCCCTTTGACTCGGCACCAAAGCATGTCCTCCAGCTTTGCCTTTATCGCTAATAAAGGCGATTTTTAGGAACTTTATGTAAATCCTTTGAGTTCTCTATGTTCAGAACATGAGCAAGAAAAAGAGGGCTCCCTCAGAGACTCCAAACATGTTTACAAAAATCCTTTACATCCATTTTTAAAGGGGGAAATAGGAAAATTTCCTCAATTACCATTATTTTCTGTCACTTAATTTCACCTTTCTTGCTATATTCAGCTCCATAATTTACCAATTCATTATTTCCTAATTTTCATATTCTGAAAGTAAAATGTTGAAGTTCCATAGAACTTAAAACTAGGGAAAAACTTAAGGTCACCTACTTCCATGTAGTCATTGCACACACTGAATTGAGGCCCAGAGAAGACCCAGGTCACATGGCCAATTAATGGCAAAATCAAGTCTTTGTACCCAAATTTCTTGTCTCCAGTGTTTCTTACATATACTGTGACATCTTTTAAGTACAATTCTATTTTTACCTCTATAGCATTTCTGCCAGCTTTTGTATGTATTTTGTTTCTCTGTTTAGATAATCATTCACTCAGCAACTTATGCTACCAACATGTGTCACGTTCTTGCTACATGACAAATTGTGAACTCTGAGAATTTCTCTTTGGCTTCTGCTGTGAAATCAGCTTTATCTTTTGCTGTGACTGGACAGCCCTGCTTTTCTTGATGCTTGGTTGGTAGGCTGGTTTGTCCCTTAGTAAACTTAAGTCAGTCTCCTGCGGGAAACAGAATGTTAGATTTTGGGTTTTATTTTTTAACCAGCAACCACCATCACAACTTTTTGTTTTGCTGTATTTAACTGGTCCATCTTCATAAACATTAGAAATGATGTATCTGTGCTATATTCTATGATCCCATAGGTCTGTTATTGTTCCTATTTTCCTTTTTTTAATTTAACACGACTTGTACAGCAGATGTAACACTCTATTTCTCTTTAAATCAAAAGATAAACTATCTAAGTTGCTTTTTGTCTTCCTTTTTCACAAAACTTTTTAATCCTATTTTCTTCATTCATCCGTTTTTTCTTTTTTCAGACCCACTTCAGAGAGGAGCACCTTTTGTTTTCTATATTTTATTATTTTTTATAAATTTCATGTATGTGATACATAAATGCATATTAAAGCATACAGAATAAATAAAAGTAGAAATCTTCTTTTAACCTCCCCGCTCCTTCAGAAATACCACTGCGCCCCCAGAGGTAAGCACTAGTGAGTCTGATATGTATCCTTCCAAACCTTTTCCTAAATCTGCAACGTTGCTTTTCTCTACTGACATTCCTAATCTGAAAACATCAACATAATACTCTCATTATTTTCAACTTACGAATTAAGAAGTTTATAAACTCTGTAAATAAAATTTACATTGTTATGTTTGTCTTCCTTTGCTTATCCTCCTTCTCACTTCATTCTATCCTGGTGAAAGCCAAAGTACCTCAGGAGATTCCACATGGACATGTTGCAATCTGTACTGCAGCCTCTGTCGCCACTGTTCAGTGTAGTAGCCACTAGCCATAGGGGCCTATTTAAATTTAAGTAAACAGCCTGTGCAATTGAGACACTGTCTCTAAAAATGAAAAAAAAATTATTTTTAATAAAAATGTAAATGAAATAGAAAATTCAGTTTCTCAGACCTACTGGCCACATTTCAAAGGCTCAGAAGCTACATATGACCAGTGGCTACTGTTCTGGACTGCACAGAAGCACATTCCAACATTATCACTGAAGAAAGTTCTACTGGACAGTGCTAGTCTGAAAACTTGGTTAATTTTATGTATTTATATAACAGTTAAATGCACTTTGATAAGGTGCTTTCAATGTTCCATTACTTTCTGTAGGTGTTCTCAAAATGTCTCCATGTGTAGGAAATTGCATGGTCTGTTATCCAGGAACCTAATGTTTTCTCCTGTCTTCACTTGGATTTTTTTCTTCTTCAAAGTCTCAGGTCCCAAGTTCTTTGTTACTTTTAGGTTTTAAAATCTTCTCTTTCCTGCCAGAAATTCTTTAACTTTTAAAACTTAACAAATAAGGAATGGAAGGAATTTTTTTCTTGTGGAACTCCATATACTCTCAATACCCACAGTGAGATGGCCTTTCAGTTCAGAAAAGTTAACTCCATATACTCTCAATACCCACAGTGAGATGGCCTTTCAGTTCAGAAAAGTTTTCTATAATTTTTCTCCCTGATTATTTACGAGTTATACAACCCAACCTTTTCTACTACTTCTGGTAGCCTTACTTTTTGAAAGCTTGTATACCGTCAATAGGTTTCCTAGATACATTGGTTCTATCACGTTAGTGTTAGTCTGTTGAGTTTCACTACTTACATATATATTGTTTTTCTGTTGTTCATATCATCAGGCACCCATTAGCTAGGTCACCAACACATAATACGTCTGATGTGCCTGGCACTCCAGGTTTTGTCATGCTCTCTTTACATTTCAAATGGGAACTCTGAAAATTTCCCAATGGCTTCTCTTCTGTCATCTATGTCACACAATGACTGCAAACCCCTGCCTTTCTTGAATCTTCAGTATCACCTATTTCTCTGCACTGTGGCCTCCTTCCTGTCCTGTATTGCCATCATTGTTATTTTTAGTTTTGCTTTTTTTTTTTTAATTTCAGTACATTCCTTTCTACAGACATGAGCTATCACACTTCTTTGCATTTGCTTCTATTTGCTCGAGTCATCAAGCAGTGAGGCCTGTGTGGGTGGGTTCCTGTTTCCTACAGGCTCCCTCCTTCCTTCTAATGTTGTGACACATTAATTATACCCAAGTTAGATTTTTCCTTGGGCTTTCACATTGTTATCGAAGCTGCTTTTGCTGAGATTTGTTGTCACTCCTATTGGTGTTAGATATCTCCACTATGACTTGCTCTGCCAGCTTGTCAGAGTCTCTTTTAGAGGACTGTTTTCTCAAAATGAGTCTTCAGAATAAAAGTAGTCTAACATGCATGTAGCTTGCATTTCAGAAGTTCCTTTGTAGGTTATTATTATTGGGAAATCAGCATGTTTCCACAAGGAGGAAAAATATTACAGAGGATGGTTATGTCTCAGGCCAGTTCACAAAAGCAGACTTAACCTATAGAATGTGCCTGAAGCAAAATATTTCCATGCGCACAAAAAAAAGATCCAATATTTGAGCCACAAAGACAGAAAAAGTGGCAGGGAGACAAGATGGGATCCTCCTCTTCTTAGAACACTACAAGTTCTTAATATTTTGCTACCTTTTAGAGAAATATCCAAAGTCAGGTTCCTATTTTGTTAAACGATCTGAAGAGCGCCGTGAGGTGAGGCATGAAGAGTCAGACCTGAGTACAGACGTGGGCTGAGAAAGTGGTAGTGGGCTTAGAAGACATAACAAAAGCTGTCTGTTCTCCCTCACCACTCTCCAGAACCAGCTCTGCCATTTCAGACCCAGCCCTTGATCAACTCCAGGAAAAGATTAGAAATGAAACTGGGTTGTTTACTCCTTGTTTGTAGATAAACGGGTTCTAGGCAGCAGAAGGATCTGGAAGAGAATGGAAGGAAAAGGAGTTCCTGTGGTCCATCAGGTACTCCCAGATGGGCAGTGGTAGGTAAATGACATATGCCACGATGTCCCTCTGTTGAAGATAGTCTGTAGCAGTCTCAGCAGTTACTGTCTTTCTAAGGGGGCAGAGCAAGATGGCCAAATAGAAACTTCTAGCGATAGTCCCTCCCTCCGCGCAAACACCTAATTCAACAACTATCCACATGTGTAAGCACCGTCAGATGAACTAAAAATCAGATGAGCGATCATACTACCAGGTTTCAACACTACAACAAGGAAAGAGGCACTGCAGAAGACAGAAAAAACAGTCTTGCCCTGCCCTTGCCACCCCTGTGCCACTCCCCGGCAGTGCTGCACCAGCACGCCAAGTGGAGAGACAATCTGTGTGCTGGTGGGAGGGACAGTGAAGTGATTGTGGGGCTTTGCATTGAAACTCAGGTCCACCCTGGCACAGGGGAACACAGCACAGGGCAGAATTCTGCCAGTGCCCATGGAGGGAGCATTTTGACCAGCCCAGCCAGAGGGAAATCCTCCACCCCAAAGCCCAAGTTCCTGCTAGCCCCACCGCCCCACCACCAGCAGAGAAAGAGCAGCCTGGGGCCTAGACTAAATTCATAGGGCAGTTGGGCCACAAGGGCTGCAGTGCTTAGGCAATTCCTGTGTCTGTGCTAGCTCAGAGTCAGTGGACTTGGGTGCACATGACCCAGTGAGACACCAGCAGCGGCGGTCAAACCAGTGCCTGTGTCACTCCTCCTCCAACTATAGGCAGTGCGGCTCAGAGAATCTTTTTCCACTTGGGGAAAGGAAAGGAAAGAGCTCAGAGGACTTTGCTTTGCAACCTGGGTACTGGCTTAGCCACAGTAAAATAAAGTAACAAGCAGACTCCTGAGGCCCCTGAGTTCAGGCCCTGGTTCCTGGATAACATTTCTGGACCCACCCTGGGCCAGAAAGAAACATGCTGGTGGGAAGGACGGACCCCGTCCTGGCAGGATTCACCACCTGCTGACTAAAGTGCCCTTGGGCTTTGACTAAACATCACGGGTAACCAGGCTACAGTCACTACTGGCTTTGGGTGAGACTGGGCTGGCTCCAGTTGTGACCTGGGGCTGGTGGCCACAAAGGAGTGCCTACGTCACTCCTCCCCCAACTCCACCAGCCCAGGCTAGCCCAGAGAGTGATGGAAGAGAGTGAGAGGTAATTCAGGGTATTCTCTCGTATCTTACCCAAGTCCACCAGGTGGTACCACCAGGAGTCTGCAAGCATGGCAGCACTACTGGGCTTGTGGCCCTCCCAGGTGCTGATACAGGTGCAGTGACTAAGATTTAGACCACAACACAATTCCCTTTGAGTACCTGGAAAGCCTTCTCAAGAAAGATGGGTTCAAACAAGCCCAGATAGTGAAGATTAAAATAAATACCTAACTCTTCAATGCCCAGACATCGGAAGATCATCCACAAGCCTCAAAAACATCCAGGAAGATAAGACCCACCAAACGAACTAAATAGGGTACTTACTAGTGACCAATCCTGAAGTGACAGAGATAGGCGACCTTTCAGACAAAGAATTCAAAATAGCTGTCCTGAAAAAGCTTAATGAACTTCAAGATAACACAGAGAAGGAATTCAGAAGCCTATTAGAGAAATTTAACAGAGATTGAAATAAAAAAAAAGTAGAAAATCTAGAGCTTAATAATTCAACTGACAAACTGAGAAATATATCAGTCTCTCAGAGCAGAACTGACCAAGCAGCATAAAGAATTAGTGAGCTTGAAGACAAGCTATTTAAAAATATACAGTCAGAAGAGAAAAAAGAAAAAAGAATAAATAAGAATGAAGCATGCTTTCAAGATCTAGAAAACAGCCTCAAAAGAACAAATCTAAGAGTTGTTGTCCTTAAAGAGGAGGTAGAGAGAGAGACTGGGGTAGAAAGTGTATTCAAACAGTTCATGTCTTTGCAGAGCAATCCTTAACCCACTTGAATCCCCACTGTCAATCCCAGAGGCATATCCAATCATGAGTATTTGAAAGTGTCTTTGCTATAATTACTGTCTTACGTTAACCAATGATATTTAGAAAGCCAAAGTCTCTCAGAAATAATTTGAAACTGCCATAACTACAGAAACCTACTAGTTTTTATTCCTTAATTCTACTCAATAAAGCTGGAAAGAGTCTGCCTTATCAACAAATATCATGGAGCCCTAAAAAAGAATGAAGTAAAAAGAAATGATCCACAGCTCATTATAGATGAATAGCACTTTTTAAAAGCTGCTTGAATTATTAGATATAATTCACATACTACAAAATTCTCACTTTTACAATTTATAATTCAGTGGTTTTTAGTATGTTCACAAGGTTGTGCAGCCATCACCATTAGCTGTTCAAGAACAATTTCATTACCTGAAAAAGAAATCCTGTACCTATTAGCAGTCACTCCCCATTCTCTCCTCCCTAGAGCCGCTGACAACCACTAGTCTATTTTCTGTCTCTATGGATTTGCCTATTCCAGACATTTCATATGAATGGAATCACACAATTTGTGACTTTTTGTATCCACATTCTTTGATAGAGCATGTTTTCAAGATTCATCCAGATATAACATGTATCAGTAATTTATTTATTTTTATGGTATGGATATATCATATTTTGTTTATCCATGAATAATTTTTGCTACCTTTGTTAATTAGCTCTCAGGTTTACTCAAGATTGAACTCAGGATACAATATATTATTCACACACTGATCTTTTGGCCCACAACACTGATTATCACCATTTTACTTTTTGTCGATTTATAACTCATCTCACACATTATAATCTTCATTGTACTATGTGTCTTGTGAGTATTTTGGTAAATATAGTACTTCTTGGCCTTTCCATTTAGCACTCTTTTTCTAGAAACTGCCCCATTCACTCCAACCCTTCTATATGGTTAATGTGATCTTGCTCCTGTCTATAGGTGATTTGTCCAGAAATGAACACCCCTGGTGACTGGGCCAGGAATGAACACCTCATTTAAGCTGGACCAACTAGGTTCTTCTCTGGGAATGTAGAATTGGCAGCAAGACTCTATTTCTAAATAGCTGCTCTCATGATTATAGGAGCTACAATCTCAGGGGCTTTTGGCTATTACCATTATCTGGTATGTAGACTAAGAAACAGAAAAGTGGTCTGCAAGAAGAGAAGAATGAGTATGAGAGAGAGAGAGAGAGAAGCAGAAATAAAAGATGGAGTGAGAACTCCTAGATTTCCAATGGTGCTCTAGTCCCTGATTCCAGGCCATTCCTAAGGCCTAGCTATAACATCTCTGCCCTTGGATTCCATGGAATATCCTACACATTTATAATAAATCCCTCTTGCTGTTTAAACTAGTTGAAAAGGTTTCTGTTATCTCCAATAGTCCTAAAATAATTATCTATTCAACAAGATTTTAAGCTCCTTATTAGCAAGGGCTCAACCTCCACAGCACCCATTATCCAAACACATACGTATTTAAATTACTACCTGTGGTAAATAATCTATGTGTTGTAGACAACCTGGAAAATTATCTATAAAAAATATTCAAGACATTCTTGGATGAATATGTAGAAAAAATTAAAGATTTGTGTCCAGGCTGGGCGTGGTGGCTCATGCCTGTAAATGCCTGTAATCTTAGCACTCTGGGAGGCCGAGACAGAGGGATTGCTTGACCTCAGGAGTTCGAGAACAGCCTGAGGAAGAGCGAGACCCCGTCTCTACTAAAAATAGAAAAATTAGCTGGGCATCATGGTGTGTGCCTGCAGTCCCTGCTACTCGGGAGGCTGAGGCAGAAGGATCGCTTGAGCCCAGGAGTTTGAGGTTGCTGTGAGCTAGGCTGACGCCA